>VYZR01125495.1:4948-19941 GCA_013400675.1 Oxylabes madagascariensis
ATTTTCCAGGTAACAAAAGGAAGATGTTTTACCCTGTAAAGTGAAGTATGAGCAAGATTTTGTTTATAATTTTAGAGCTATATGCACTCCTTGTCTGATCAGTGCCAGACGAAAATGAGCAAGAATGCACCTGCACAACTCAAAAATAGATTCATGTGGAGGCTCAAGAATAACTTGGCTGTAGATAGATGTCTGTTCCATGCCACTCCTTTGTTTTCCAGTTATCTACATCCAGTTTTGTTCTAGGTCATGACTTCTGCGGGCCCTTTCAAAGCACACACCTTTCTCTGTTCAGCACTGCACCCAACAGAGCTGGCCCCTTCTTGCTACTTCTTTGAGAGTTACACCAGGCATTCGCGCACACAAGATGCATTTACAGAGTCAAGTACACAAAACTTAAGGAATACAGGAATTAAGGTCCCAAGAAGCACAATGGTGAGCTCTTCACTTTGAGCCTGCCCTTTCTGATTCAAGCTTTAATTTCATGACCACATGTGCATAGGACAGAGCTCCCCACTTCAGCAGCAGTTTGATATGCAGGTTACTCCTTGCCCTTCGGCTGTGTGCTTATGGCATTTAGTTAGTCCTCAAACAAAGCCTTCTAGGTGCAAGCTCTTCCAGTGATCATTTTCTTCAGAGTACTTGTATTGAGTTTGCATTCTCAAAACATTTTCAGTTGAATCCAGTAATTATTAATCCTTATGTGAATGGGACTCTCAGATGCTGAAAATGCCAGGTGTAACAGGATTGCAGTGCCCTGTTTCTAATTCTATACTTGCAGTTAGGCAATACCAAAACTAGCATTAGCCTGGTCAGAGACCAGGAGAAATCAGGAGATTCCCATCTAACAGAGAAATCACATCTGCATCTCCTCCAGGATAACTATTGGCAAACCAGTGTACCCTGAAGCTGCAGCCAGCCATTGGCACCCACTGGAAACTTTCAAACCAATCTGGCCTTTCCATAGGGATAAGGAAAAAAAAAAAAAAAAAAGGGAAAACAATCAAGACAAGGCATATCACAAGGATCAAAAGCTAAATGAAAAATAAGAAGTTGCTGAGTATGCTTTGTAGGACATATTATCCCCAAAAGAAGAGAACAACAGGGAGATAGGAGGTCATGTGGTGCAGATGTGTGTGACATTTTGGTCAGAACCATGTATTGTGGCAGCCTAGCAATTTTAAGTGTAATTTCAATCAGAACTGGTAACAGGTTTCTCATAAAATTTCAGTGGTTTTGTATATAAACACACACAACATGTCTGCAAAACGGTATTTTTTGTACTGAGGTTAGTTTATGTTTCCTCATAGCCAAAGCAGAACCAAGAGGGAAAAAGGAGTGTTTTCAATAGTTCAAAAGGTAGTAATTTAGTTTTTACCTTGTTGACCTATTCTTTCTCCTCCATACACACACATAATTTTGTTTCACTTTGGTCCTGGCTATAATAGATGATTACAAAAGAAATGCAGCTTTAAAAAGCAGTTTCTCATCTCACATGCTTTTTGAAGTAAAAAGAGTATTGAGATGGAGCCTATGGCACAGTTTTCAGCCAAAATCAAATTGATACCAGCAAATTCTGACCCTTGGGCTATTACTCCTACCAAGGTTTATTTAAGGCAGTGGCTCACCCAGTCTGAGAAACGTGATGCACAGCACAGAGGTAACTGACTCGATGTTTTCTCTTTACAACTCTCTACAGCTGATTTTTTTACTGGAAGTTGTTTTGGTGTTTTCTTACTGCAGAGACCCTAGCTGGACTATTTACCTAGAACAGATGTCTAGAAGTATTTTTTTTTCCTTTTATCATTTAGTTCTTGACACAATAAATTCTGTACAAAAGATTTTACCTGCTGTAAATTGATGGCAATGGATATAAGTATTAGATACCACTTGAAAAAAAAAATTTGAATACATAAACAGAATTTTGATGATAAATATGGAACAAGCTAGAAGTTACTTAAAATTGAAGTGGCTTAAACAGAGTCAACTATGTATGGGGTTTTTTGACTCAAAACCACATTTTATGCTGTTTTTTTACTGAGGAAACTTACAATAACAACATACATTATGACAAAAAAAAATATTTCCAGTTATGCATAATGCCACTTACTGTGTGTATAAGAAAGAGTACTTCCTTTTTAGAATTGTAGTCAATTTTCAAAAAGCGAGAAGTATTTATGGTATTATAAATTCAGGAAACCAAAATAATTCAGCAGATTACTTAAGAACTATTACCTGAAAAAAACCTCCAAAAAACCAAAAACCAATACCCCCCACCCCAGGATCTCAGGTGGCTGATTTCCAGTGTGCCTCAATTTCATAAAAGTGAACTGTATCACATTGGAAGTAGCACTTACCATACATTCTGTTCTCCAATACATTTGTATGGAATTTCTCACTTTCCTGTACTATATGACTAATGTAGACCCAGAGTGGTGTTTCTGGTCTTCACAATTTTGAGTTTGTAGTCTGAATTTAACATAAAATCTTCATTATTTTTTTCTTGTACTTTGCACTTGACTGAAGGAAAAGTGGATGCTTACACAGCTTAACAGTAAGGTTACATGAATGCCAATTAAATCATATTTTTGTGCTGTCAGATTGGCTCTTATCTCACAGTATAAACACGACCAGTGGCTACAGTTCACTCTGTTGGCTTTGCTGTGAAAGACCACATGTGGTGTTTTGCATGGGCTGTCCACCACACCGACTGTCTTTTGGCACCAATATATCTTCTGTATTAATTTTGAATTTTGTTATTACTAGGAGTAAATTATGTTCAGTATTTTACATTTCCTGATATTTAATTAAATTTAAAGACTTTGATAATAACAGAAAAAATTTCTCAGTTGTTATGTTATCTTCATTCTTTTCTTTTGAGGGGGTGGGGAATATCTTATATTTTAAAGCAATATGGATTATACTTACAACTTTCAAACTACAGCTTGGAACTTCAGTGCAAATAGCTTTCAGAGATGAAACAAAGTTAAAAGTAAGGGGATCTGTGTCTCTTGAGAAACTTATGAGAAGTCGTACTTTAATGCTTCGTAAAACTAATGCTTCTCTTATCTTCCCATCTAAATATGGCCAGTACCTGTGGAGAAAGAAGACAATATTTGCAGATAACTTTTAAAACTTCAAAAAATTTGGGAGAGCCGCAGCCAGAGGGCGCTGCTGGCCAGCCCACACAGGATTTTCGCTGGTGGCACAGGTCAGGGAACTGGAACACCGCACCTCTCCCTGGCTAACATCCCTTGTTTAACCCCTATCCATGGGGACTGGAATGCCTTCTGTAATCTCCTCCTTGGGACACAGAGCTGCTGTGCAGGATGCCTGCTTCCTTCAGGAGCAGCAGATGAGATGGGTCACTTAAGAAGGATGCTATGTTTTTTTCCTGATGAGGGCTGCAGAAATTCTGCCAGGAATGGGATGGTGGCTTCCATGGTGCTATTCTCACAATTGACAATTTGTATTCCTGACAGTTGGTGGGAGCAGGTCAGGCCAGGGAGAATTAAACAAAGAAAAATGCATGTTTTCTACATTCCAGCAGCATCAAAACATCTGGGCTAATGAAATCTGAGCCCTACTATGCCATTATTTCTCTCTTAACACACACACGCACACACACACACACACACACACACACACACACACAGAGTCATGTTGAATATCTGCATGATACTCATAATATGCCAGTAGTTGGGGTCTCAGAATAGGCAATATAATAGTGTAAGAAATAGGATTCATGTATAAGCTGACTATTATATTATTCCTGGGTCCCAGTCACGTGCAGATGGTCAGACTAGACAATTTCCGATCTCCTTCAACAGGCAGATCCAAAGCTTAGGACCCAGAACTGGAAATGTCTTCTTAGGTCCCAATTCTGCTCCCATTTAAGTCAATGGCAGGACTCTCACTGATTTCAATAAGAGCAGAATTGGGCCCCAAGAAATTGGTGCACAGTAGTAACTAATCTCCTGTGGGTTCATTTTCTCCAGCAGACCCTACTGGCATTATGGTAACCAGCTGGGCCTGGACGTGGACACTCACCGTTTAGCATTGGTGTCGATGACAATGGGCAAGTAGTCCATGACAGCAATGTACACAAACTGTTTAGCATCGTCAATAACACTGTAGATAGCTTCAATATCCAGGACTCTGTCCTTGGGGCAGAAGAGTTTAGGTGAGTTCTGTGAAAAGAAAAGTTCAAATATGGCATTAAAAAGACTTGATTTATTTTCTCTCGCCCTCAGTCTTCTTGAGATGATAAGTAGTATCCATTATTTCAGCAGAGATTATTAACTAATACCTTCAGCCATCCTGCTAGAATACTCAAAGCTACAAAGGCAAGATACTTGCTTACTTGGCCCTCAAAAGGCTTACATTTAGATGTAACTGTGGGTAAAATGCCCAGGACACAGACTTCAAAACATCTGCTGTCATCAAAGAAGCTGTAATTGAAGTTACATTTCAGAGAATTTTGTTCCAAAGAGCCCCAGGACTGGCTTCGATTAGATGGACTGTTCATATGTTCTTGCCACATGAGCCTGATTCTTCACTTGTGAGCAGGAACTAAGTGTTTTATGTCAGTTGCAGGGAGATGCTGCAGTTTTGCAAGAAACTTATCTTTATAACAAAGCTTCAGGTATAAATTACCCAGTAGAGATGTGGTAACTGGCAAGCCCGGATTGCAGCTTTTCTGCCTTCTATTTGGGGCTGTCGAAGGCAAGGTGAAGCCAGTGGAAATTGCTCATCTGTGATAGACATGCCCAGACTTCCTACTCTCCTGTACAAGCAGGGAGAGAAAGTGGACCCCCCTTTCAAGTTGTTTGCAGGCAACAACTTCATTTCTGTAATAGAGATTGTCGAAGGCCCTTCAATCCAGCTGGAATAGGTGTTTTCCTGCCACTGTATCACCTTCCCGTCTTCGTTACTTGCTTGGGTTGCAGCAGACATCCAGATGGGTATCTTTCCTTTAGGGACAGATCCCAGGGGTTTTATTAGTCTTCCTTAATTTTAGTATGCTGCCTGTCACAGTGGTTTCTTATTACTGATGTACTGGTGTTCTTAAGGATTTATTGCAACTAAGTACAGAAAATACTAGAAAATTAACCATAGCAAGATTTCAAGACCAGTATTCCAGATCCATTCCTGCACACTAAAAAACCAAAACCTCTTACTCTTTATCAGCCTGTCTGGAAGATGAGTTTGTTGCTAAGCAACACTAAGCCATGATTCCCAAGTATAACAAAAAAATTCAAAGACTGTGTATTATGCTTGTTTTATATAGCACAAACATTGAAATATGTTTTCAAAAAATGAATTTCAATTCAAGAAAAAAGTGTAACGTGATTTAAACATAGTTAAATAATTAAATATAATTTATTTCAATTATCTGAAACTTTTTGGAGGCTATTGCGCCAAGATGTTATTCTTAACACTTGTATTATTTTCTTGAACTTTTAAGTTGGAGAACAGCTGAAGAAAGAAATTCTCATCCACTTGTCTTTTTTGGATGTATTCAATATAAATATCAGAAAGTGAAAGACTTCTTGAAGATAATTAGAAGAAAAATCTCAGTAAAATCTCTCCGTTAGCACTGTGCTTTGGCATTCCACTTGTTACTCTGTGGCACAGCTGATCCCTGCCCCGCAGCCATGGACTGGTTTAGGACTTGTCTCCATGTTGTGTAGCACTTGCTGTTCTGATCAAGTATTCACTTGTTCCTTCTCTTCACCTACCAGGAACAGACCTTTATTCTGGCTGGCAACAGCACCTTTCCATGCCCCTGCTCGGGGGTGTGCTATCCCGAACCCACAGGGTGGCAGCAGCCTGTCTCTGCCCCAGGCAGGACTGCCAGGGCAGCAAGGGAACTGCCTGGCTCCTGGGAACTTCCTTCTGATCATTAGTTCAGGAACACACAGCAGAATTAACACTCAGTCCACCAAGTCAGTCCCAAGCTACTCCAGAACTGCACTTCAGGAGGTCATGCTGAGAATTTTCTAGTGGGTGAGAAATTTATTGAAGATCCTGTTTTCAGAAAGGAAGAACCAGCCCAAGTGGCTGTGGATACAAATTCAGGTAGCTCTTGGAGTTGGACTTCAGTGATCTGAGCTTCTGAGTACCACTGAGGGTTTTTTTGGTTTGTTTTCTGAAGTGAAATACAAAGAGAATAGGCTTTCTTGCCCACAGGAAAGGAAAAAATCACAGAGAGGAAGGGAACGCTCTGCAAACTGAAAAAAAACATAGAGTCTCTCTCCATCTGCCTTTTTCTAGGATCCCAGATTCCTTAAACTGGGCCTTAACCAGCTTTCCATTCTGTGCTTCCTTCCAGGATCGACTTTCAGCAGGATTTCTCCATTTCTTACATATTTCTTAGAAAAGGAGTAGGATTTATTTTCACAGTGCATTAGCAAACTGTCCAAAATTCTGTCTCTCATTTTAAGCCAGTCCCTAAGATTCTCCAGAATCAATGGAAGTGTCCATTTTTTCAAACCACTATTAATTCTGGCTGTCTTAGGCACTTCCTCATTTTCACTCCAAAATAGTTCTCTGTCTGTCCACTGATTGTAGGAGTATGAAAAACCCTGGACAGCGGAACATTGCCTGGCGCCCAGCAGGTGAAGGGGAACCTGGCCCTGTACAACCACTCATCTGCACCATCTGATGCCAGTGTCTGTATAACTTAATAGTGGGCTACGTGTTGTGCTGTTTAGAGATAACATGGCTATAAAGCAATGGAGGTTTTGCCCTTGTTTTATAGAGAATGGAAAATTAATCTCAGCAAATTTATCCATATTCCTGATTTTGAAGGGGTGGTTTACACTCATGTAATTTCCCCCAAAATGAATGACACTCCACATCTTCCATCATCTCTATCTCACTGGGTACTTTTTTCCAGTTTTGCTACATCAGTGATGAGATGGAGAACTCAATTTCTTGCCATTAAAAATAAATGCACAGACAGTGCTTCTATGGGGATCACTGCTTGAATTTTAGAAGTTTTAAAATGTCATTTAAAAATAAAGCTGAAGTAGATGATCTTGTACAGAAATATGAATACCTTGCAATAGGATGAATCCTTATAAATTACATTGATAAAAATGCAAGCTCTGATACCAAGCTTATTCTGTATCATTTTCAATGTCTGATTAATGGTTCATTTACTCCCAAGTCATTCACATTCTACCTATTAGTGCAAATAAAAGAATTTAATTTGAAGGGTCTCTGTCTCATTTTCTGAACATGAGTGGGAAAGTGTTGAACATTACAGAGAAAAGGAAATTGAATAATGCTCAAATGAAATCCTGGAGCATCTTCAGTCCTGGCAAACTGCATGTCATAGAAACCAGAACTAAAAAAAAAAAAAAGTGATTTTTCAAATTTCCAGGTCTTCCAAAGATCTTGTGGGTTAAATAAGTTTCTTCCCTCCCCCCTCCCCTAACTCTGGAACTCATTTCAGGACTTACCGACACAAAAGCTTCTGATTTTGTCTCGTTCAGCTGCAGTGTCAGTTTATTTTGAGTATCGTACACGCCATAAAGTCTCTTAGACCAGCTCGGAGGTATTTTGTTCTTGTACCTTAATGAGCTATACAGGGCAAATATCCTTTGTAAATCCAGGACCAGGCAGCTACAGTTGTATACGATGACGCCAAGTTCCTTCATCTGTGAAATTAAAAGTTGGATCATTAGTGATATTTTCGCTGATGGATCTGTGGAAGTATGCAGAAAGAACACAAAAACCTCTCCTTGGGTACCCCAGTTTTCTGGCTGTCAGTTTCTTCACATATTAAAAGGGAGATAATGATACTTTTCTCTCACAGAAAGTACTCTGTAAGCATCAACATTCTCACACATAAATTATGAGGAAAAATAGCCCAAGTAAATGCAGACAGCAGAATACAATTAAATTCTTTGGCCTTCAAAAGGCACAGTCCCACTTCTCATTTAGGTAAAGGCGTGTCTCCTGATGATCGTAAATCTTGTTTTGGCAGAGATTTCATTCATTATACACTCCTAGTACCTAAGCTGTTGACAGAATTTCATGCTGAATGTATTGTCTGGCTTTTGTAATCAAAGTGTAACCACATGAACACTCTCTTCCCTTTCTTTGCTTTAGAACAGCTCAAGAAAGGACTGGTGTGGGCCTGGATGCTATTGACCTCTCATTACCTGTATTTAACAACAGTTCAGCCATCTTCTAAAACAAAGCAAGAAGAAAATCGGCATGTATCTGTTGGAAAACCATATGTAGGATAAATATTTAAAGGATCCATGCTGGTTTTCTGCAGGCAAACTCTCTCAGTAGCATGCCTGTGAAGTCTGCCTGGCATGATGAAGAAAATAAGGGTAATATGAACTCTCCAGCATGCTTACCCTTTTGTTCCAAAATATTTCCACTGATGTTATTCCCTTAGATGAGATCTCCACAGTCACACAGACTAGTTTCTGGTAAAAGCGTATCTTTCTGTAAAGCCCGTGGGAACTCTGAACCCCTCACTGATGATATCTCAGAGCTTGTTCCAGTGCAATTCACCCTGACTGCAGATGAGAACCACTCTGCAGGAGTGGGCAGAGGGAAAGCAAAGGATAGAATTGAACCTTGACTCTTTCTGTGGTGGGTGAGCAGAAACAACAAACACCAATACTCCAGAGAGAAGGAAATTCAATGGGTGACACATTCTTCATGTCCCTGACCTGGAAATACCACATACCTAAGAATACACAACACTGCCCTATCTCATTCCTAAATATTTGCCAAATAGTTGCAACCACAGGAACAAGACCTAATATTATTACTACCTAAATCAGAATATTTCTGCAAGCTTCTTAATCTGTTAGCCTACACAACCTGAAATTTGCAGAGAGCTGGAAAAAAGAGACATACTGCACTGCAGCCTTTCATTCCTGGGTAAACCAGTAAATTAATTTTGATGCTAAATACAAATATGACCAACATCCAAGCTGAAGAATGTATTTGGAATAACATCTTTAATTTTCCCCCTGGGTGCTGGTATCTTTGAGGATGCTCCTGTATTCAGCTCTAGGCTGTCCCCGTAGTCTGGGCACTATTTGTCTCCAAATATTTTTAACTATACATTATCACTGTTTTCACTGTGTGCTGCCAATACAGCTCTCTTAATTGCCAGGCATGCCATCGCAGAGGACTTGCTAATAGTACTCTGTTACATCTATCTGCATAATGGGGTTTAATCGGCTTTTCATGGCTGTTAGTTGATTCTGACATAATTATGTGGTTACAGTTTTCCTTTCATTTATCAGTCCCATTATAACTATTCCACTTTATCCCTTCTATTACAAATAAAGATGAAAGGGTCCTCACTGCACACCAGAAGCTGCCAGGATTGCATCTGCACGAGCAGCTCTCCTCGCAACAGGAGTGCCTGCAGTGCGTCCCCTCCCTGTGAATTAAGGGATGGCCCTTCTGCCTAAGTGGTTCCTCACGTGGAGATAGGGAGGAAGCCAGGGGCACTAATGGGTTTTGTTAAATGCCACTTTTAGCGATCACCACCTAGCCGGAGTGCCAAAGGAGGCACCAGGCAGGCCTTAGCGCCAGGCCCCCGCAGAACAGGAGCACCCAGGGGTCGCAGGGAGCCGGAGCTCCCCGGAGCTCCCCGGAGCCGGCTCGGGCTGTGCCCGGCGCCCGCAGGGAACGGGCTCACACCGCGGGCTGCAGTGAGCCGAGAGATGTGCTCACAGCGCTGTAAAGAACGCTGCCTTCCCAAGGTGTTGCGTCTTGCAGTTGGCTTCTCAGAGCACTGATCAAAGCTTTTCCTGCTTCTGAAGCTGTTCTAAGAGCTTTTCCCCGTGGGCATTCCCTAATACGCGACATAGGCAGGGCTTCTCCTTTCCCTCCCTGGGAAAACACAGATATCCTCTGCTGCCTGTTTTCATTAGGCTGTTACAAACTTAAGTTCAAATTTGACTCAACCTTAACAGTAGATTCAAAGCTATAGGAAGAGGGCAGACAGTGACTCTGATGCTTGTTGCGCAAACCGAATTTTCTTAAGAAACCGGTTCAGATGTCAGCCTGTCACTTTGTGACTCTCTCACCTTAGGTGTGCTACATCCCCTTGAAATACAAACAATACATGTATGTAATAAAACCCCAGCTGTCTCCTTTCTTGTATAACAGCCCCAATAAATCTGAAGACAAAAAAAAACCTGTTTCAGAAGCATCTTCCACACTGAGCCTAGTTTTACTGCCATACTCTGAGGTGAAGAGAAACTGCTCTTCTTCCCATTAATCATGAAGCCTATAATCCTGGAGGCATAGAGGGCAGCAGGGATGTGGTAGTGACAGGTTTAGTAGGACATCTAGATAAGGGAAAAGACTTTCTCTTCTGTTTGAGAGCTGCTGTCATTACAGACTTTTTTTCTACTAGTCTCAGAGGAGAAGCAGAAAAAAACATCTACTTTGTAAGAATCAAAATCTGAGTGTTGCTCCTTGGCTTGTCATCATGGAAACCTTCAGCTAAGCATCATTTGAGGTATCTGTTATGGGAAAACCCTTGAGGGCAGGAGCTCTAAGAGCAAGGGAAGTATTTCTTCATCCTGTGTTTTAAGAGCAATTAATACAGTAATGAAAATGTCACTGAAAAATTAAAGCGAAGGTCTCAAAAAATCAAAACCTTAATGAAACTAAGGAAAATAAATGTGAAATGAAAATGCAGAGTAAAAAATTTAATTACCTCAAAATGGAACAAAAAGTTTTTGGGTAGTAAAGTTGTACAGTTGCTTGTGAATGACATTTCCAGGGCAGGTGCCAGGGACTGGGGAAAGAAATGGTTATCTGCATAGAGAATTTTGTGTCCTCCCTTGAGCAGGTTTCTTCCCCTCTTTGTTAAGATCTACCATGCACGCTCTAATCAAAGAACAAAAAATATGGGAGCTGGTTTTCCTTGTTCTTCCCCATGCCATTTACATTTGTGCAGAGCAACTGTTAAAGACTACCAAATTACTGTTTGACTTTCTTGCCAATAAGGGCTTTCTTAAAGGACCAGAAAAGTAAATAATTATACTTGGCTTAAGAAATGTAGTTTTCTCCCACTGTACAATGATTCTCTAACTACAGAACTCAGTTAAGCTATGAAAAGTAATAAATACTTAGAAGAATAGAAGAGGAAGAATTCCTTGCTGAATTGGACAAAAAGCAGCATTTCACAAACAGAAATTTTTGCTTATTTTTTTTCCGTGTACATTCATAGGCATCCCATGCAAAAGGAAGAAAAAACATGGGAAAAGAACCGGAACAATCCCGGCTGTGGACACAGAGCACTGTAAGATTCCTACACTGAGAAACAGTGTCAGCAGGACTTTTCAGGTACATTTGGGTCACGGGCCAGAGAGGGTGCATGATGTGTCCTTACCCTGCACTGGGCAGACGAGACAGCTCATTTTATGTTTACCTTGAGCTACACTCTGAGAGACAACCCCACTGTGTAGGCAAGGTACTATTTGACCTACATAAGAGCGACACAATCTGGTTCACAGCTTGCAATAGCTGAGTTGTGGCAAATGTAGCGGGAAGATTTAGAAAATCCCTTGTTTAAAGAAAAAGTTTTTAGTAGTTGTTCACACCCGAACCGGATCCTGTAAACAACAGACAGCTCCTCTCAGGTGTGAGCTGCCACTTGCCCAAAAGGTCTGGCCAGCGGCAGATACCAGGAATCCATTGCCTGTGCTACAGAAACTCTGGATTAACTACAGGTAGTCTATTGCACACAAAATTTACTGAAGTAGACTTCTGGTACACAGGAGAGTGTATGCACCTGTCATTTGCTTGTGTTTGAAAATGTATTTAATTGTGCATTTGAGCCTCTGATTTTTTTAATGACGAGTTTCTAAATGAATGACTGAGCAAAGCGATAACCACAACAGGATAAACTTATGGAATAACAGAAAGCACACCAAACTGATAAATCAATTACTAAAGCCTAAGATTTCAATAGCTTCTAAAGAAAAGTAATATACAATGTATTCATTATCAACTTAAGACGAATCACAGATATTTACAGTGGTACACTAATCTTTTCATAAAATACGCTCTAATTATCCAGTTACCTGGCACTCCAAACATACTTTCTTTTACATTATTAGCCTTACCTCATCCCTGCTGCAGACCTCCCTTATGTTTTCACGTGGTATCCTTTAATACTGAGTGACTATTTCCCAATCATATATAGCACCACTGAAGGCTGCCTCTGTGCAACTATTCTTTACCTCTCTTTACCAAAACCTGCTGAGCAGATTTGCGTGCCCATCCCATGCCAGGCACAGGTGACAGCCGAGGGGTGGCCTGTGGCAGTGCAGGAGAAGAAGGGCATTCTGATGGGAGTGACCATCAACAGAGAGAGAGAGTCAGAGATCTGAGAAAGGTAAAGGAGTTTCTTTGTGCAGAGTTGTTTGCTGTGACTGTTGTAGCACACTTGGCTGGAAGAGGCTGACAGGAGTAGCGTTAATCACAAATGCACTCGGTGTAACGACCCCATTCAGCAGCCCTCGTTTTGTCGTAAACCAAACGTGCAGCCTGATGCTGAACAGGCTGAGAAGGCTGTAGCACAGCCGGGCCCCTCTCTCACAAAACCTCTGCAGTTATTACAGTCCACCACAACAGCAAAAGGATGTGCCTCAGCTAACACTTCACTAGAAATTGCAACTTACCCTTACATTCCTGAGACAAAAAATCCTCCTTCTGTGCTTGGCTAGTAATACAGTACAGAGACTTCACACTTTGTTATGTTAAAATCAAAAGTAATTCAGTGAAATCTAAATCCAGAACAGTCCTGCTTCTGCTCCAAGTTCCGCTTTTTCTTTTCCTGTTGCTAAGAAAATGGGAGCTACATTGATATTGGGAAATATTGAACAGAAAACATTAATACAAATGGGAAAGCACTGTTTTCTCAGGAAGTTAATAAAACTCTGTCTAGCTTAAACTATTGGAAAGGGAATAAATCTAAATTAACAGCATCTTTGGATGTCAGAAATCATCTAGGGCACAATAAATGTTTTTACTTGAATTTCCTGTTATTTTGACAACTACAAATTCCTTTTGAGTATTATTTACAGAATTTAAACAGATTAAATTTTGAGGTTAACTGTTTCGTTGTTTAATTGTGCAACTTTCCTGTTTTCTATAGACACTTTTATTGAATCAATGGTATTTTTAAAATACTACTTTCAGCTCTCAACCATTCTCAAATTAATCACTTTGTGAGTCTTGCACTTGGATCTCTCTTGTGCCTGGCCTATGTCCTACACTATTGTAGGTTTTACATTTCTGTCATCTAAGGCTAAAAGTTAATTTTCTATCATGTTGGTTTTAAGTAATGTGAAAATAATTGCCAGGTGGAATTTCTAATGAACTAGAAAAAAAGCCTTTCCACTTGACAAAAGAATGAAATTTCAACCTGAGCCAGGAACTCAATCTCATCACTGAAAATGGAAAACTATCACTCAAGCCACTGTGCTGGAAATAAATCTTAGCATGTGACCAAGAAGAGGTGATGCATTTGATAGCGAGTGCACCCAGCATTGGCACTGAATGTCACTATAAAACCATGACACATCTTCACTAAAGGAAAGGAAGTGGTATAAGTGGACTGACTGTACCACTGAAGCTGATAAATCAGAATTGTCAGCCACCAGCACTCCACTGGTCTTTAATTCTCACCTTTAGGAAGTACATTTGATAGATTTGGAGATCTGGAGATTAGTTCATGCAGAATAAAAGTCCCAAGAAGTTGCAACTTCGTATGTTATTTTTACTAATATTACCTAATGACAAAAAACTGCCATGACAAGGCAGAGAAGATCTTGGAGGAGCTGCTAATTTTTTTAATCCCCTCTTTTCTTCAGTGATCCATAGGCAAAGAACACAAAACTGCACAGTGATGTTCTACTAATTTCCACTTCACTTCAGCCACATCATTTTTTTTCATAGCACCCTGATCTTAAGAAATCATGCTGAGAAAGAAGATAGGCTTACCATTTCATTTCTGCTGAAAAGTACTGCTCCTAAGATGCAAAGCAAGTCTGGCATCCAGGCAGAAAGGGGACTTGTTTTAAAATGGTGTGTTTTAAAAAGAATTTTGTGATTAAGAGGTAGCAATGCATCTTCAAAGCAGAAAACCAGAAATCCCCTGTGTTCTCACCACATTAGAAAGAAGGCCCATCATGATTTTTCTTTTTCAGCCATCTGTTCTATTGATATGAAAAACTCAGCAAAAACAAATTTGTTTGTAGAAAAAATTCAAATATAGTTTGTTTAAACCATGGACCACTCTGTGATGATGTTTACATAGATCCTACCGCAGAATTGTGAGTACAAGTTTGGGCTTTTTATTGCTGTTGTTTAAGCTCACTAACAAAAGCCAAGCCTGACACATGGCTAACTGCCAGAGCAAGCCAGGCGGCAGAACTGAATCAGTTAAAAATTCGTTGCCATATAATCTATCAGCATAATTAATATCACTTGGCATAATCATAGTTTAATTTATAATTTTCAAATGCATTTTCTTTTTATAGTTTTATTACCCCCTCAAAGCAAGCACAAATGTCTTCTTTAGGGTAAATGGAAGCTTGCAACTGCAAGAAAACATTTTTCCAGGATCTTGTTTGATTTATTTCTTGTTTTACTGCAGGAAATCTAATTAATGTGAATTCTAATTTGATTCTGTTTCTCTTTTGAAATAGTTTTGTTCCTTTTGTCACAGAAAAGTGCAGGCTGGAAAGAAAAGAATCACATTGCGTTGGCCTCCCTTCTCACTGCTGGCAAGCTGCATCACATTTCAGTCTCAGTGTCATTCACATGACATTAAAAAATTTGCTTCTCCAGTGGAACTATAAGAAAACTAACAGGTGAAGTGAAAGACCCTGCTAGCTTCTGAAAAGGGCGGGACTCTCCTTCACCACATACATGTGTGTACCTCCCTGAAGCCTCTTTCCATCTTCCCTGCACCAGAGCCTGTC
>VYZR01125505.1:0-24852 GCA_013400675.1 Oxylabes madagascariensis
TATTATACAAACACATTAGCACTTATTAGAGCTGAATGAAACAAAAAGCTTGTTGAAAAGTTAAGTTGATAAAAGGATCACAACCATAAAAACAATTTCCAAAAGCACCTTTTAATCAATGCAACCTCAATAAAGTTGCAAACACTTCTCCAACATCTTAAGTTTTTCTTTAGAAGGGACAGCTTAGTAGGAAATGAACGGGAAAAAAAAAAAGTCTCATTAAAACTAGTGCAGTTTCAAGTTTTAACCTGACAGCTTTCAAAGGAACAAGAAGCTACACATGGCTATGTAATGGAATTGCTCTTACATAAAACTTGACCATGGAGGTATATATGTGAAACAAATGAAATTTATTTCAAATTTCCTGGGCTAAATCTTATAATACTATAACCATCTGACTGTTTATCACAATATGCAAAACTAATCTGTCTCTTATGGATTTAATGTTCATTACAAAGCAGCTTATCCTCTACTTCCATCTCATGCTGTTTCAGTTAAGAAAACAAGCCTCAATTCCATCAGTGACAGCTCTGAGATATGCAAGCAAAGTTCTGTGAAATGTCACCAACATTTCATTTTCATTAACAGTCTCCTCCCCACTATGCTTAACAGAAAAATATTTTTTTATACAGAACTGTACAGATTGCCAAGCTGCAACACGTGCTACTTACAAAGCCCTTCATATATTTCACTTCCTGATTATGGCCTTGGTATCTACAATAGGGTGAACACATCAATAACAATTCTGTATTTTAAACAGTAGTAGTTTATCTGCTTACCTTGAGGAAAAGTATTTGGCTGCACTAAGTACAGGAATGCATGTACTATTTTAAACAGAATTCCTATTGCCCCAGGTTCATGGTATGCACCTGTATCATACGTCTTGGCTGGTACAAATCCAAAATCCAAAGTTCCAGGAGGTGGTTTGTATATAGGCTGTACCTCTGAAATAGTACTTCCACAAAACAGCAGCAGCAGCAAACAGAGTTCCACAGCCATAGCGAGCAGTATTCATAAAATTGGAGGTAGAGGTATTTGTCCGACCAAGTCTAGAAATCTTCAATACATTCACTTGAAGGATGAATTCACTTTCTAGCCAGAAGAATGCTGCTGCACTCTCACACCTTCAATTCTTAAATGTATTTTTACTTCACAGTGGTACAGCAGCCTCTCTTGAAAATGACTCAGCGCACCATCTCTGGCAAAAAAAGAAACAGCTCATTAAGGTGTGTGTAAGCAAATAGGAAAGCGCAAGACAACCTGCAATCATCTGTGGAAACTGAACATATCAACAGTTGCAAAAGTGAGCCTGATAGGACAGGGAAGAAGAAAATATTGATGATTGTAGATTACATGTTATACTACATACACTGTACTTGAAAGAGGTGGAAAAAGAATTGTGCACAGTTCCAGGTCAGTGAGTTTTCAAAAACAAAGCAGAACGTTGGAACAGCTCCAAGGGAAACAAAACTAAAGGAGCATTGTATGAATTCCGCTTTTGACTAAGTACAATATGTCATGTCACAACAATTACACAATGCATTTAATTACCACCTGATGGTTCTGTAGTTGATGACACTTATTATAAGTCATACCCTGTATTTCTTTAATTTACACCTTTTAGCAAAACCTTCAATCCTAGATACTCTTAACTGTCTTTCAAAATTGAGGAAAAAAAATTATACATCACTGAAAAGTTACCAAAACAAAACAAACAAACAAAAAAAACAAAACAAAACACAAAACCAACAAAACATCACCCTCTTGACAGATGACAATGGTTGTCAGCAATTACCTTCTATTAATTCAAGCTATCTCAAGGCTCTCCTAAGGAATTGGAAAAGTCAACAATTTTTATTTACGGCTTGCTAAAGCTGAGTGTCATTAAGATGACTTTGGATGGTTATACATGTTTAAGAACATTCTGAATCAACAAAATCACAGCAGATAATCTACCACTGCTTAAGAAATGTAAACAGAAACACCCCTGGGTTTCCAACAAATCAAGTGACTATGTCTCGATCTACAAGAAACCAGGTAAGACTCCTTCACTTCAGCATGCAACAGTAGTCTCTAAGGAAACAGACCAAAGCCAACCAAATAAAAGGCAACAGAGAAACTGCTGCTCTTCTCTGATTCTGGAAGCTGCACATCATTGATGAGTGTGCCCGTGAGCACCGTGCTGACCTTCCCACCCATCAGCCTGGCTTCTCTTTGGGACGCCTTTGGTGATCCCCCAGAGTGTCACTGGCAGGGCCGTGTGGGAGCACGGTGCTCATGACAAGGTGTCACTCCCAAATGGAGAGCACCCAGCACCAGCTGCTGTCCCCAGGCACAGATGGGTTCCTGCTGCCCTTGCCAGCAGCACTACCCAAGAGAAATGCTTTCAATCTCCACCTTGGTACTCAGACCATTCACCAGCAAAAACGACTGCAAAACAACACAAAAAACACCTCATGGCTTGAGTCAGCCCAATGCTACACCAACACCTTGACTTCCAAGGTACTTCCAGGTCAAAGAAACGCTGAAGACAGAAGACTTAAAACCCATAGTAAGGTGAGACTTAAATCTCCCATGCTTTACAGTCTCTGGTAAAACACCAGCTACCTTTCTGAAAACCAGTACTTTGCAAGAAGTCAAAAACACATTGCAAGTTTGTTTAGTAGTCTGTGCTTCACTCAAGGGACAGATCAAGAAAAATATGGAACAAAGGAATATAAGATCAGATCAAAGACCTAGAGACGGTTTTGTTTCTCCACTGCTCGAATGAGTTAAGAGAGAACACTCAAACCTATCTTTCCTCCTTACAGCTTGTGAAAACCAAGAATGAACAGTAATAACGCTACGATTAGCACAATTATCCAACTCTTATTCAAAAAGGTGATGTTAGCAACCACTCTGAAATATGCTTAACACAAGCACACAGTAATTTAGAACACATAATACCATGAGGATTTTCCTATCTGGAAAAGAATGTTCTGTTAAAGATTAATGAAAGAAAAAGAAAAAGTTCAAATCCAAAATATTCATTTTCCTCCTTTAATTTTTTTACAGAGACTAGTTTTCTTCAACCACAAAGATACTTTTTAGTGAAGTTTTATCATATGCACATCTTGCTATAAGGCTGAACATAGAAAAGGTCAAAAAGTGAAAACTGCTTAGGCTGCAGTTTACTTTCAAATCTCCAGAAACCATACAGGACAAAATATCACAAGACCACAATTAGGTGAAAAAAAAATCATTTTGCCTTTATGGCAGAACAGTGAAAACTGTGCAAGTTTGATACACTACTGTTCTGATGCCAAAATTACCTTAGCTTTTACATATATTCTTCACTTATATTCACAGCTCTGTGGACGATTAGTGTAGCTATATAGTTTCCTAGCTAACTCCAGTACTTTTCCTATTAGACAAATTTCTGAAGGCCTGTTCTAATCTTGCTTCTTCTAGGAATCAAGGCTGAGCCACCTTTTCAAGACACTTTCTCATATTTTAGACATAAACAAGGTAGGGCCAGTACCAAGGGAGAGCAAGCTTCAGAAGGGATTAAACCAAGAGGGGAATTGCTTCATTAACTGTACTTCTATTTGGGGATTCTTGTCAATTATGCATTTTGCTAAACCTATAAAAGTGTAAAAGCCCGATATCATGTGCACATTTTCAATGCAATTTCAGCATGCATGTCAGTGTGTTGTGCACCTGGAGGGACCTTCATTAAATGGTAACCACTTTTTATCACCTTAACCTTGTTTGGCTCTTGATTTTAGGGGCTCAAAAGGCAACAATTCGATTTTTTTTCCTTAAAAAGATTTCAACAATTTTTCTAAGTCAGGTTTAGTTTTCTGGAGATTTCTGAAGTACAGTTGCAACACTTCAGTGAGTCAGGAGAAAAAACTCACACATGGTAACTGAGCCTTCATTCCAAAAGTTAAGGAAACAGATGCAAAAGCATCCATTTCAGTGAAATGTTAGTGAAATGTGGTTGAGAAAGATGAAATTGAGAAGACGATTTCTCCAACTGGTGTCTTGAGGCAAAGCTCTCTGAAGTGTGCTGTTATATTAGAGAGAGGGCAGAAGAAGATAAAGTATACACAAAAATTTTTGTAAGATTTTAGATTAAAGACAATTTAAAGTCTATCTAATTGCACAAACAGGCAAATAAAACAGCTAAAATGCTCTCCCAAGATAGGAAAACAATCACTACACCTTCTAGAAGTAAGTAGTCATGTATTAACCAAGATAAAGCAGGCAGTTTTAAGACAAGGACACTACTGAAATTGCAAGGACACTCCCTGTACCGTGAAAACTAACAATATCCTGCTAAGTGGAAACACGTAAGGCTCCAGTTCTACACAGTTTTCAGTCATTCAAGCATTTATAAAATTCAGGTGAGTTTCCTGCAAATCAACAAATCTGCAGAATTACGGCCATACTCTCTTCCTCTCCCTTTGCTGGCAAATATATCACAGTAAACATGATATATACAAACTATACTAAGCAATTCCTCCAGACTGACACCAGTTCTCTGTACTAGACAAAACACTAATATTTTCAAGGTTACATTAATAATAACAAGAAACTTCCAGAAACACAACTAAACCTATAACTACAGATGCCTCTGAGCATCTAATATACATTCAACCTACCTAAAAATAACTCAGATGTAAAAAGCTCCCAGCAATTCTCCTTTTCTTGATATCTAAAAGAAACTTAGCTGGGAGCTTACGAGTAGTTAAATATGCTAGACAAACAGCATTAAAGAGGAGAAATCTATCCCTGAAATCTGTAATTCTGAGAACTTCAAAAATGACATACACAGGAGTGACACAATTAAAGAGAACTGAATAGCAGTTTATGCTAATCCTCATTGCAGCATGTGGGCATCTCATTTCCTCAGACACAGTGTGGCATCACTGCAGTCAGGGAGTTACAGAACTGCCGGTACAACTCTCTCCAAGTTCAAGTAAATAGTGAATGAAAAGAAGCTGTGTGAAACTTTGAAATGCTCACAGGAATTATCAAATAAGCTACCAATTTCATTACTACACACCCTGTGAAATACTTAAGAAGTTAAAATAAAGATTTTCCTTACTATGTGTGGTTTGCAAATGTCCATTTGGAAAAGACTCAAGCTTTTGCATTTTATTCTGTGGTTGACACTAATATTCTATACATACAAGTCACTAAGCATGACTCCAGGGGTTTTAAACACTACCTGTGGAGTACACCATCACTCAAATATGCAGCAGCATTATCATTGTGGATACATCCTATCCTGTCTGTTACTAAAAATTATTTTCCAAAACCAACCTCTGCTTTAAGTTTAACAAGGGAAGAGGAGACAGAGCTGAATGCTTTAGTTCAGCAACTTTCATGATCAACTCTGAACAACAGAGCTCACAGGCAGCATGATGTCCAGCTCTTTGTTCCAATGGGACTGGCCTCCTTCTGTTTAACACTGCAATCCATGCAAATACAACACTGCAGTGCAGTGATGCAACCATGATTAACCCCGTGAACTGAAATTCAATCAACCAGGGGCCAGACTGCTGAAGCTCAATGGGGGTGCCTGCTGGCAGGGAACCAGGATGGGCTGGGATAGTGGTAGATGCAGTTGTCCAGGGGAAGCCCACACAAAAGTTCTGAGTACGTTTGTTACATTTTGTCAATTACACATTAGAAAATCCAACTCCATAATCCACATGCACTATGCCAGCAACCACCACAAGTGAAATTAACACAGCCACAAAACACAGTTACAGGCAGACTGAAATTCCTAAGAATGCATAAAAAAACCAAACCCACACCACCACCTTCCCATTCAAGAGACCCAACACAGGAAGCCAAGTTAGATACTGGCAGGTTAAAAAGGCATAGTTTTCTGTTACAAAATCTGCCTAGGCCTACCAACAATTACAACCTGTTGCCATTGGAGGATTAAGAAGCAGATAAACCTAATAAACACTAGGGACCGAAGAATAGAGCTTGGCAGCACGGAGGAGAACTAAATAAATACCATCTCCCACAGAAGGCAGCCTTGGTACCCATCTGACTTGCCTGCAGTATGTTCAAATCGAGTAAGTGCTCAGGTCAGGAAAAACTTAATATTCAGAATTCAGTTTGCTTTGAGCAGCTTCTTAGTAATTTCAAAATTAATAAACTAAAAAATCAACATCAATTCTTTTTTTCTGTTTTACAAGCCACAGCCATTTGCAAGCAGATGCATATCTGCAAAAAATTCCAGGTGAGATACCTTCCCCCAAAGTATAAGCAGGTCTGATTTTCAGCTGACTGCCTAAATATTTAAAGTACATTTTCACTAACCAAACAAAATAATTTATTTAACTTGATTCTAAGTTAAATAAGTCTGGTGCATTTACACCAATATTCATCCTTTGTTAAATTACATTTCAGCATCACATAGAAAACTGTAAAACACAGTGAGTCCAGCCCATAAACAGGCAGTTTTTGGCAAGTGTGAACTGATCAAATGCTGTGTACGTGTCCCAGCACCAAGGTATCGCAACACGACGCACGTTTCCCACTAGCTGAGACCAAGCCTTTCCTTCACCTTCTTTCCAATTACTTAAACTGTAGAGAGACCTCTTCCTCTCACAGACTGCCTCGTCCTCATCTGCAAACTGCAGAGCAGCGCGGGTACCGCAGCTCTGCCCCTGCTGGAATACCGACCGATGTGGGAGTTTCTTACCGGCTCCTCTGCATCTGTGTGCAGAAGACACAGCCCGTGTTTACTACCACACTGCCCCTTCTCCACAGCTCTCGGATGAGCTTCCCGGCTCACCGCAGAGCTCACCTCTGCTGAGGAAAACGCCTGGCCAGCCGGGGAGGGCTGGCGCGGTGTGCCCAGGTGCACAGCGAGCAGGCAGCGGCAGCACCGCCTCAGGGGCTCCTGCGAGGCGGCGGCATCCGCCGCAGCGCGGCCGTGCCCGGCGCGGAGCCCGCAGGCAGGAGCGCACGGGCCCTCTCCCCGCTCACATCCACCGCAGAGCCCCGGCTGGGGGTCGCCTCCCTGCCCCCTCCCCGCCCCGGACGAGCCGATTTCGAGGACGGCACAGCCCCGTCCGCCTCCCCGAGATGGCTCCGACGAGCCCCACTGCCCGCCTTCCCCCTCCTCGCCCCGGGCAGGTGCCCTCAGCGGCCGCCCTCTTCCTTCTCCTCCTCCTCCCCCCCGCGGAGCGGTCTCCCCTCTCCTCGGAGATCTCCAGGGCTCTCTCCGCCCAGCTCCCGCCGCTGCTCTCCGTTCATCCGCCGGTGGCTCACAGCTGTCCCCGACCTCTCCCGAGCCGCCGCCGCCACACGCGGCCCCCGGGGAGGGAACCCCCTCTCGCCCGTGCCCGCCGCCCCGCTCCGCTCGGCGGGCGGACCCGCCCTGGCTCCCCGCGGACCGGCCGCATGCCCCCGCCGTGCCGCAGCCCCCTCCCCCGGCCAAGCCCGTCTCTCCCGCCATCCCGCTCCCCAGCCCTCCGCAGCACTGACCTGCCCGGCCGCCGCCCCTCTGCCCCCGCCTCACCCCGCGCTCCCAGGGCGCCTCCATCCCGCCGCTCGCACAGGTCGCTCTCCCAGCCCCTGCCGAGCCCCCTGGGATCCCCTCCCGCGGGCAGCCCCATTCCCGCGGGCATCCGCCTTCCCCGACGCCACCCGCCCCTCCTCACCCGGCTTCCCACGGAGCTCCCCGCCCGCCGACGCGCTCCTCCCGCGGGGGAAGCGGCCGCGCGCTCCGGCCAGGACCTCCCGCCCGCAGCGGAGAAGGCGGAGGAGCCTCATCCCCGCCTGCTGCCCCCACGGAGCTCCCCGGAGCCCTCCTCGCGTACCCCCCGCCCGCAGCACTCACCGGTGGAGCGGGGACGGCGAGCCGGAGGCGGCGGGGCACGGCCAGCACAGCACAGCCCGCTCCGCTCCGCCTCAGAGCGCCGCGGAGCCGAGCTGGCGGTGCCGCCCGCGCATGGATTATGGAGGGCGGGCTCTGCCCCGGGCCGGGGCTGCAGGACCACCCCGACAGGCCGGGATGATGGGGGGAGGAAGAGGAGGAGCGTGAGGGGTTTAACCCCGGCGGGATGTGCTGGGCGAGCGGAGCCGGGCTCGGGATGGGCTGCGCGCCGCGGCCGGGCGGGTCCGGCTGAGCCCGCACCCCTGAGAGCGCGCAGCGATCCTGACCTGTTGCATCCCGGGCAGGCTGTGCCCTGTTCCCGGCCGGCACGGGGCCCCGCCACGCCGGGCTCCGCCGGGGCACAGCCCGCCTCGCCCTCCGGGACACGGCCGTGCCCGCTCCCCTGGGCGATTGCCTCTGGGGCTTGGTTCGAGGTCAGGCGGGTTTGCTTTCCCATCAAGATGACTTACCCCGTTAACTTTTGGAACAAAAATCTTGTTTTACTCCTCTCGAGAGGTGTCCTTATTTCCTGATGGGTTTAGCATTTCCTTTAGGGCTGTTATCTGTGTTCCTAAGTGTTCTCTGTTCCCGAAGGCCAGTGATTTATTGGTGAAATGAGAAGTGTTTTTCTTACAGGTTGCCATACAGTAACATGCACTTTCAAAGGCTGTTGTGCTTTTCTTCTGCCTTGTGCAGATTTTTTGTGCTTTTGATTTGCAGCTTTCCTGTATTAATGTGGTTTCTCTGTTGCAATAGTGAAATATGACCATGATTCTTGCCCCTGTTGCTACACCCTCTGTTATTCAGCATCACAAATGCATTGCAAGACAAAGCAAGAATTTTTGTTGGACATCCAAGGTTATGCTGGTTCCTTGGAAATCAGTAAAAAAACTGATGGAGAAGGCAGTCTCCTTCTCCTTTTTGCAGGCAGAAACAAAACAAGGCTACAGCTATGGCACCATTCTGCATTGCTGATTTAAGCCTGGCCGAACATCGAACAGTTTTCCCACAGGCGGCACTCAGTGCTGCTGAAATCTACCTGTATTTCAGCTCAGGGCATTTGCAGCAATGTACATCAAAGAACAAGTTGCTACACTGGCTGCACGCAGAACAATTATCCTGACCAGAGTTAATCTTAGCTTGTTCAGCAGGAGGATATGTAAAGGCACAACCGAAAATGGAGTGGTACAGAGCTCAGAGGAAGGCTCTTGTCCAAGTTCTTGTTACAGTTGGCGTAGGCACCCTAAGCCAGGTGTCAGAGAGGACCAACCGAGTAGTCTTGCAGAAAACAGAACACCTTGACAGATGAACAAATGTGTCAAATTAGTCAGAGAGTCTGACAAAGGGAATTACAGTCCCTATCTTAAACCTTGGATGAAACTTGTTCTAAATACAAGAAATGATTCCTTCCAGATAATGGGTTGTGAGTGCCCAACACTGTTAATGAGACAAAAGGTGGGTTTGATTCCCTTGCTTCCATCAGGGTTAAACCAGAAAGGCCAAGACCTACTGACCTCAGTGGCTCACTGACTGATTTTAAAATGCAGAGTGAAGGCGTATGGTTATAGTGATAGATGCCTGCAAGGATGGAATAGTCTGTAGGAACTCAAAGAGAATGTGGGAATGCAGAGGACAAGAGTGTGGAATGAAGCTGTAGAAAGTCTTGACTTGCTGGAGCCAAAGACATTTAGATTTTCTCTTGGGTTACTAATTTATACAAGTTACAGGTTTTCTACCATTTATGGTACATTACCACAGTACTGGAAATGTCTGTAGTTTGCATTAACAAAGACAAAACTAGAGTAACAGGAGAAAGATACCAGCTTTCAGACAAAAATTGAACCTGAATCAAGATCAACAGTACTAATGGAGGCATTTCTTCAGCAGCCTAGGCCAGCACCTATTTTATGGTAAGTATTATCCATGTATGACAGATCTCTGGTTTATTTTCATGGATGTTGGTATCAATATAAGAAAGCTTTTAGTCATATCTGAGTTTCTCTGTATTATTGGGCTCTAGCCTGAAATAAAGAACTTGCCTAAGGCGTCTGGAAGTGACTGAGTTAAGATAATTTATATTGTATTGGGTACTGAAAACGTGTTGTCTGAGTAGCACCTAGTTAAGATGTCAGAGCTTGTCACTGTGAGGTGGTTAATGGAAGCATGACCTCTTCAGCTGCCTCCTGTTACATTGCTGGCAACCCCAGGCATGTGTCTGACCTGAAACTGCTCTGAGCAGCTGGTGACCTTTCTTTGATGTTTCTTCTCTGCTAACTGCACGTCAGGTAGAGGCTGACAACTACAAAGTGGGAAATACTGCACCAGTTTGCAGCCCTTACTCTCTGTGTCCCTGCCACCCAAATCCCAGCTGTGCCTGGGCTTGCTTAGCTGCACGCTCCTGTGTGCTGGTCTGTGCTTTGCCTGCACATGGAACACGGTCACATTAGAGAGGCACAATGTGTAAAAACAGAGTGGAGTCTTAGCCAGCTCGGAGACATCAAGAAAATTTGTCCTTGAAGGAATGCATCATCTTCTATCTGTGGTCCTCTGTGCCTTATTAGGGCGATTGGGCTAAATTTAAACAGGATGCCTTCTAGCTCTCCTCTTTATGGCCAAAACTTTTAAATTATGTCAGCACTCAGAGCTGTGGTCAGGTTCCCAAGGCAGCTGAACCCTAATTGCTCGCATAAATGAGGAAGCAGTCTTTCAAACCACAGCACAGTAGGTGATAAGGCCTCTGAAAACCTGCTGTATAAGCATCCAAAACAGTAACATCTGGATGAAAAAAGCCTGACCCATACTCTGTGATGAGCATTTGAAAATCTGGCTGCATATCAATCGTCTCTGTTATCTCAGAGGAAAATCCTCAGATAACAGGAAGATACATGAGATTTAGAGCTTAACTATAATGGTTGTATCATGTAATTGATTTTTAAGTAGAGCTTGCGATTAAAGGTCTATTAGATAAATAGCCTTTTTCATTAGTTCGAGTCAAGCTAGGTATAGTATTTCCTGAAGAGACTTAAAATCATAACTCCAAACTTTCCACCTCCCAAAAAGAAAAAGGAAAGGGTAGAAAACCTCATATATTGTATTTAGTCTTCCTCTGGATGTTTGTTTAGGGAGAGAAGGGTGCATGGAAGTATGGGAGAGGAGCAGCATGCCTTCCCTGCACCAGGGCTGTGGAGAAAAGTGATTTACGTACACCCTCTGCCAAGAACGTCAGAGTGACAGCATCCAGCATTCTGCCAGCATCCCAAAATCAAACCAGTCTACTTATCCCTCTTGCCAGCTCTACCCTTTAGCCCGATGCCTGCCCACTTTGCTCTGCTTTCTGTGGGTTACAACTCCTGAGTTGTCCTCTGCCACTGTGCACCCTGCCTGACTCTGCCCTTCCTCCTGCGCCTCAGTACCACCCTTCTCCTCAGGCCTGGCTTAGCCCTTTGGATTTTGCCAGCCCTCTGAATTAGCAAATGCTGCCCAGCAGCACTCACCAGCTATCTGCATAGCCCATGCCCTCCTTCTGCTCAGCTCCCCATCGTCACCCTTTCTCCCCTCCCCAACATCCACAGCTGCAGCCTTCCTCATCTTTAATTCTTCTGTGGGATGCAAGGCTTAAAGGATTACAGGCTGTATGAGTTCACAACCCGAACTCCAAGCTGTGAACTCTTCGAGGCTGGAGCCAGGCTCACCCAGGGCTGTAGTTAGAGCAAGCAGGAGGAACATGTTGCTGTATTAGACACGAAACATGCAAAATATGAAAGAATTATTGGAATCCATAAAAGTGGTGAGAAACAGTACAATTGCTGTGTGCTTGACATGTATTTGCTTAATTTCTTACTCCCAAGGAAAAATAAGAAAATGAAATGGACAATGTTACTCACATTAATTCTCAAGCTTATAAAGCAATGTGTTGTTTCATTATAGATCTTTGATTCATGGCAGTTTAGAATATGATTTCAGTAAGGATTGCCTTCATTTGAATGGAAGATTTATATCACTTTAGGATGCCTTCAGAGAGTTGATGTTTTGTCAGCTGCACGTCTTGCCATTACACTGTTGTGCCCCTTTCTTGTGACTGTGATAAATCTGCACATCAACTCGTCAGGGAACTTAAAAATTATATTCATTGTTTTTCATCTGAGGAAACAAACCAGTAGTAGTTGCTATAACAGATTTCACAGCTAAACAAAGATACAAAATGACAGGGATTACATGATGCATGTACTTAGAGCTTGTGTCTTCTTTTATGAGCTCCCCCCTCCACCAAAGACTCTGCTTTTCCATCATTTCTATATTTTATTTCTGCTAGCAAGCTTTGACTCTTGGCATCCTGATAAACTACAAAGACAGGAATGCTTGAAACAAAAATGGGAAAGGCACATGTCTTTTTGACACTAGAACAAAATTAATAACCCGAAAGAAAATCAAAATGTCTTTGGCTCCAGTAAGTCAGGATTTTCTGCAACTTCATTCCATGCTCTTCTCTGCATTTTCACATTCTTTTCAAGTTCCTAGCTTGGTTCTGGTGCTTTTTGGTAACAAGTTGGGGTGCAATGGCCAACCATCTGTCCAGATTTTGGTTCCAGCTCCAGCACCTTACACTTCTCAGGTGACAAAAATGTCCTGCTCAGCATCTCCAAGGTTCTTTCTATGGGAACTGGATGTAATGAGTTGCCTGACATAGGACACGGCCATATCAGCAAGTGCTTTTCAGTTTGTTAGAAAGCAACTTATGGCTTTGAACGTTTTCAGATTAAGTCCTGAAAACCTCCTGCACATGTGTAATTTCACCTGAAAGAGAAAGAGATTTTTAAAAAGGATGCTCCTGTTTACCAAACTTGAGCACACAAGTTTCCCCTTCAGAAATCAGGGTACTGCCATGGAACATGGGACTGTCTGTTCTCAATACTGGCAATTCCTTCTTGTGACCAGTTAAGCACTGGCTACCAATACAACTCTTTCTTGTGATATACTGATATCTTGTGGGGGACATACAGGCTTCAGCTGGGCTGGGTCCCACAGGCACAGTCAGAGTTCAGTCCTGGCTGACAAGTTCATCTATGCAGATGATGCAAGTGGCCAGCAGCTGTTTGTGGGACAGCACAAGCCTAGACAGTGGCCTCACTTCAGGCTACTGCCATGGACACCTGAAGATTGGAACTGATAGATTCTTCTTCTTTCTTGTGGCTTACTTATTTTGGATTTTTTTTTAATGAATGCATCTATAATTTTTTTCTGAAAGCCGGGACCTGAGATGGACTGCTTGGGCAGAGGCAAGAGGGGCTGTAATACACTGTTTACACAAACTATGAATGCAATAGAAGTATCTCTATGTCAGAAGTAAGAACAGAACACTACAAAAATATTCAATCAGCCAAACCAAGCACATATGTGAACACTATCACAGAAGCAAAGTCATTGATCTGGATAGTCACTGGAAAAAAAGATCAGTTTTCATCTCTATTTGTGACTCTCTGACAAGCAGAAGCCCCTCAGCACAGGGTGACTATCCTACGCTTTCCACAAAATGTAATCCTACCTCAGGAGCTTAGCTGCTGCAGTGACCTTCTTTTGTCTGCTTGCTCTGTAGTAAATGCTGTCTGACATGAGTAAAGAAGATTGGAAGAAGGTTATTTTTAATATCAGTATTAAATAATCAGTAGCACAACAAAATGCAAGAAAGAAAGACATCCGTTCATTATGTTTTCAGGGAGAATGACACCACCACCTACAACATCTTGTAGGGAGCTCATAAACAACATGCTTCACAGGATTAACCTGACAGGGCCCCTTCGCTCCAGTTTCTATTATTAACTTTACACCTAGTGCAAGTCTCCTCAAATGAACTATATGAGGTATAACGATTTATCTAATACAGACTATACCTCAGCTGTAAATTTATTAGCAGCATAGTAAAGGCCTGGGTTTTAAAAGCCCTTCACAGAGTTCTGCTGAGCACCTGATCCCTAAGGTTCTTACCTGGTGGGTAGAGAAAAATTTTTATCATTGTCCAGGTTTCATGGTCTAGGTGATGAACTTTTCCCTCTCTCTCCTTATATTCAGCTCCACACTTAAAAATTCCCCCAACATTTCTGTCCCCATCCCAAGCTCCCAATTTCCACTGAACAGTTGGGATAGCAGCCTGCTGCCCACAAGCTGTTATCACACAAAACACAAGTGCAACCTCTCCCCTTTGCCATCTCACAGCTCCAGCTCCCTCCTTGGTAATCTCAAGATTGATACAAAACCGTTCATTGTGGCTGAGCAAAAGACTGCAACCCTGATGATAACATGCTCCAAGCAAAATGACTTTTTTTTCCCTATAATGTAATTTTTTTTCACGGTATCTTCAGAATTTTGTTAAATTGGCTCTTTCTTTCCCTAATGTTCTCATTTATTGTTTCCTGTATTTTACCTTCCTACTGCTAAGCTGTAAGAGACCAAAAAATTGTGAAGTAGTTCTACTGCTGAAGCATGTAAAATGTAAAAAAGAAAAGCTGACCTTTAGCCCTGTTTCTTTGTCTTTTTGCATGTCAGAATATCAAATTATTTTCATTTTATTTCATGGCAACATTAAGCCTTTGAGAACAGAACACATGTATGTTGGAGGACACCTGAGGTTTGTTGCTTTAAAGTTAATCTGTAATCTTAAAATGTAGCCTGAGTCGAGGTAGCACACAGCTGTATTTGTGCAGGCAGCAGAGCAAGAATCAGCCTCATGCTCCAAGAGCCAGAATGCCTCTTGGTTCTGCCCTACTGCAGGCTACAGCTTCCTCCCTCTCTGCTTGAGTTCACAGTCGAGCTGATGAGTACAGCAGGGGTGCATCCACGTTTTATGCTTGTTTGATCTTTGCTCAAGTGTCCATAAATCCACAGGAGTCTCCAGACTGGTACAGTTCAAGGAACAGTGAAGTCTGGGGGTGCAGGTCGTTCACCTGGGTACATCCTGCAGTCTGCACCCTTTGGCCTGTGAATAGAGGCCCACACAGACACAGAAAACAGAGACAATGCACACATCATCTGTGGGAAATATTAAAGGTAATTAGGCTTTTAGAAATCTGTGAAAGCAGGCCCCAGAAACAGAAAGAGCAGAAGAATTTAAAATTAACTGCAACTGCAAAGTTTGAAAGTAGGAAAAGTTACAATAGTACAGCAAGCAAGGACATAAAACAATAATCTGAGTCTTAGGTTTGGCTAGGATAGATCTTATGGCTGCAGAAAAATATGCTTCACAAGATAGTGGAAAGTTTTAAGCTTAATAATGGAATATTGTTTGTTAAAGAAAGCATATAAGCAAGCATTGTTTGAAGCAGGTGTACATGTACTCCCAGTGATTGGGAGAACAGAACAATTTCTGTAAGCTTTAGCAATATGCTATTGGCTGGAAAACTGTTAAAATGCCCTGTAACAAAGAAATCTTTGGCTGCTGCTGGCAGACGTAACCTGTTGCCATCCTTTGTGTAAAACCCTGTTATGAGACTGATGCTGCAATAAAAGTTCGAGGAACTACCTAGCAGTAGTCCCATCCTGTTCATGCCCTAAGTACCAACACAATCATCCACAGTCTGAGCAAAACAAAGACTAATTTTCATCAAGTTTGCTCATCACCTGCTTTCATAAAAGGGACTGTGGCAAGTCCTGCACTCTTTGGTCTGTAGTGAATGCTGTGAGGAAAGGAATGGTCTGGTGTTGTTTCATAAGCCAGAGAGGACTGTTCTGATTGCCTTGCATGTGATTCATTTGCACAACATACACAAATCCAGAAAGGCTTATACTGGTTTCAATATTAAACTAGCAAGTATGGCAGACTCCTGGGAAGAGGTACCTGGGTGTCCGATGAGAGTAGACTTTGGTGTACTGTGAAATGTCTGAATGGACATCTTCTCTCATCATTAAAGACTGAAATTTTAGCCTTCACCTCAGTAGTCCAGATTAATTTTCCAGTTTCTTTTTCACTCTTTTCAACAGCCTCACAATAGTGATGATCAGTGTAGTGGGTCCACACTACCAAGCAATACCAAAGAATTAGGTGTGATACCACTCAGTGGGGATAGTAAATCTTCAAGTCTGACCTCTACATCTTGGTCCAACACTGTGTGGGGCCATTTGACCTTTATGAGATTATTTTAGTCTTTTACTTAGACAAACTGAAGATACTATGATAGTGTAGCACCATTCTTCAATCTTGCCAGGTAGAACTTCTACACTTTTCTCTTTTTTTTTCTTAATAATGTATTAGAAAAAAACATGTTAAATAATGAAACAAGTTTTTAAAAAGAGGGTCTGTTCTTGGAACAGGCAGTGGTCCAAAGTGGACATGACAGATAAATGATTGGGATTTTGGTGCCAATTCCAACTAGAAAGCAGCAGTATTCCCTTCAGGATATGAAGCCTGCAAATCCTCCACAGTTGCTAAGGTAGAAAAGACCTTTTGACAAATCTAGAAGCCATTATTTATTATTCTAATGCTTTATCTATAAATCTGAGCCTCACTCATATTGTGGCAGCCTTTCTGCTCCTTAATTCCCTGGACATTGAATTACAGATATTTGAAGATCTGAGGTCTAGCAGCTTAGAGCTTAGATTGCAAACTCCTGTTCCCATTTCTCTTGCTAAATGGACACTTCATTAAATTCCTCTGCATTTCATTCTGCCCATTTGATGAGGCAGGCACAGAAAGGCCTTACAAGGGAATTAGAGGCAAATTAGAGTCCAAATAATAGTAATTTTCACCATCTTTTGGTTCAGCTTTCTCTGTTTCTGTTGCACCTTGCTCATCCTAGCATTTGCCTCTGTACAGGCTTGAATATTTGCTTTTTCACATTTGTAGTTGTTACCCTCTGCTATTTGTAGTATGGAAATAAATAAATTCCCAGTTTGTGCTGTAGTTGTAGAAGCAATCATCCTATAAAAAGTAATTCACAATTCACTGCAGTAAAATGTATTAGTTTATATATTCTGTATGAGCTGAGAGTTGGTACAGTAAAGGCATGTAATTAAAAAGTGCACATGAGATGTATTTTGAGCTTTCCTTAGCAGCTGTTTCATATTATGAAACATGCACAGTGCAGTGGTTTTGTAATTGGATTTAAGTAGATTGCAGAATATCTCAATACACAGGGCAAAACCCAGCAAATTATATAAAAAAGTGTGCATAGTAATTCTGCCCACGAGCTGCCAAAGAAAGAGCAGAGAGATCATATCAAAAATATTTCCTGCCTATGTGAATCTATGAAAATTCCCAGAAATACTAGGAAACATTCCCTTGAATGGGGATGAATACAGTTTACACTAAACTCAACAAGAGGAGATAAATATGTGTTTAGCTGTTGGCCAAATTTGAATTCTGGTATACCTCAAATGTTATTAGTTTGTACTTAATGACACAGATTACCACATATACTTGAAAAATTCTTCCAGTTGATTTTCCAGCTTAAGTTAGTTTATATTATAGCCATTTTGATATTTATTTTCTGTAAGTATCTTGTCTTTTGATTTTTACTGAGAAGCTCAATTTCTTTTTTAACATTGAGGTCCTGTAAAGGAGGAGGAGAGATTGTATTTTATAACTGGAAGCTTAAATCACAGAATCCTAGAATATCAGATTGGAAGGAACCTCAAGAATCATCTGGCCTAAAGTTCTTGGCAGAGGCACTTAAAGATTTAAAGTATATTATTTTCTTTCTTTCAAAGTACATTATTTTCTCTCTTTAAGAGGGAAAAAAAATCTAAGATGCTTTTTCTGCTGAAACAGCATTTGCAATACTACCAGGGACTGCTGTTCTATTTCTGAGCTAAGATTACTCTCAGTGAAATGGCTCAGCTCCCCAAGGTTCTCAAAATTTCTCTTATGCCTTTGCCAGATCCACAATAGTCTCTCATTTGTTATTTCACTAAAAAGAAAAAAAAAAAAAGAAAAGGGAAAATTATGTTTTTGGCTGAAATGAAAAGGAGAAATGTGCGTGGCTGAAAAGCTGCAAAAGCAACTCCACAGAGCACCTGTGTGCTGAAGAGCACTGAGGATCGTTTACTGCTTAACCAGGAGCTGTCCATGCCTGGGCTTGGAACAGACATGGGGACAGACATTGAGAATCTAAAGCCCCTCACTGGGACTCTGTCTGTCCCACTCATTCTCACCTTGAGGAAAACACTGCACTTGCTGCAGTTCACTTTACTGACTGGCAAAATGGTTAAAATAAAACTTGCCTTGTTTCACAGCTTTCTGCCAACATATATTTCAGCAGTGCTTCTGAAGCCCTGTTTGAAGAACAGTGTATGGTACAGTACAGTGCAGTGTCTTGGGAAATCAGACAGATAAATGCCATGTTTAGAAATTATTTTTCTGTTAAATGAGATCATGATTGGTTAAATTGCTGGGTAGTTAAGGAATTCTTGCTCTTCTGGTAAGATAAACAGACTTTTATTGCAAACAATACTTGTCTTTCTAAATCAGTTCCAGGAAACCCTATAATGTCAGTCACTATTAGCATTTGGAATAGCATTAAGAGCTTTATACAAGCTCATATTAATCTGTCTAGGTTAACCTTTGTATCCAGGCTGCCTCAGTTGCTGTATTTCAAATCTGCAGAATGTCAGTTCTTCTTGGTGGGCGAGAAGAGGTTTAGCACAGATTTAGCAGTGCTTTGATCATAGTATGAAGTAATTTTGAACTTATTTGTGACCAAAATAATTTCTCCGGAGTGCTTTTATTCAGTCTTATCAACTGAGTTGTTTCATCAGTTGGAGCAGACTTGTAGCCTCTCTCTTTTGCTCCAGAAGCTGCTATGAAGACCAGATGACTATTAAAACAGATAGTAGTGTCAAGAATATTACATTTCATTGGGTCAGTGGATCTCACAACAGGAGAAATATCACATGTGTAGAGAAACAGAGTGGGAAGGGTCCCCAGTTCCCCCTCCCGGCTGCAAAGTCTTCCCAGACCATCTTGAGGCACTTGTCCAACTTGCACTCTAGCACCTCCCTTGAAGGCAGTGCCTCAGACCATGTCCCTCAGGCAGTCTGGTCCAACACTTCATTATGCTCATAATAAGAACATTTTCCTAATATTTAACCTAAATATTCTTTGCTGAATATTAGGTTAATTTCTACTCATCCTTCCCTCAGTGGACGTGGGAATAATTGATTGTCGTTCTCTTAACAGTGTTTGAAATACTGAAACATGCACTGGAACATGTTATCCTGTCCTTTCTCTGGTCTTCTGGTTTCTGGATCAAAGCCCAGTTCTTCAAAGCTATCCTAAGAGTCATGTTGTCATTTCTGTCTTGTGACCTCTCTCCAACTTGCGTGTGTCCTTCAAAACATATAGTTCCCCTATGTAAACATGTTACTCCAGCTGAGAGCTCCTTTCCTGAGGAAAGCAACCTAACAACATCCCACGTCATAAAGAGCATCTTCTTCATGCTCTGATGAATCTGCCTTCTTGGTAGGCACATACTCAGTGTGTGTATTGGGTCCTGCAATATCCAGAATCTCTCATGCAGTACTGCTGGTAAGGCATGTATTTTCAGGGTTGGGGGGTTTTTGGGTGTGTGTGTTTGATTTTTTTTCCCTCCTTTTCATTTTCCTTTATTTGATTTCATATATTTGATTTAGAACTTTCCCAGTTTCTAAAGAATATTTTGAATAATTCTGTCTCCAAAATGCTTGTTGTTGTCTCTCAAATTGACATCAGTTGCATATTTTATAAGGACACCCTCCACTCCTTTGTCTGTGTCACTAAGGAAAGTTTTGGAAGGCACAGAATTGGGCCCCCAAAAACTCTACTTGAAACAACTTCAAATATTGTCACTGAACCATTGGCACTAAACGTCCTATTGTGTACAATGAAGAGAATAATGCACCATCAGTATTCTTGGTTGCATATTGTCTCCCTGCATGTTTAAATAGCAATGCAGTGTTAAACATGGTTTTGTGGGAATAGCACAAAACCAGGAGTCAGAGAGGTTTGATTTTGTTGGTTCATTTGTCCCCAACTTTTAATACATGTGGCAGAAAGTTATTATAACCTCTTTTTTCACTGATTTCCTTTTCTGTGAAAGGGAAGCAAAGATGCTTGTGAAGTGCATGGCTCCTCAGGGGAAGATGCTGTTGTTGCAGCGCAGGATGTCCGTGGCTGTGCTCCGGCCCTGTCATCATTCATGCAGTTGAAACAAACCGTGCTGAGCCCAGTGAACCTGTAAGACATCCAGTGTTGGTGTCAGAACCCAGGTCTGCACCAAGCCCTGGTCTGCTCAGGACCCTTTGCTTCCATTTCTCCTTCTAGCTCCCAGCAGTGCAATGCATGTTTGTGCTTGGCTGGCACTGGTGCTGTGTGAAATGTGGCTGGAAGCAAATTCTAATTGCAATTCCTTGCGTGCACCTGGCACAAACTTCAGCACTGCTAAAATGTACCAGTCACCAGTAAAATAGGGGGGTGGGATGAGATTGTGTTCACAGTTGTTGCTATGATTTTGTAGTTCATATTAAAATAGTTCTCTTCTTTCCATTCTGCTTTTAAGTTTCCTGATAATGATGCAAACTAGCTTTTTAAAGCTTATTTGCAGGAAAAGGCTGTGATAATACAACAGCTTGAAGCCGGAGTGAGATTTTGGAATCATGGGGGTAAACAGAACTTGTTCCGAATGAAAATGTGCTGAAATGCTTGCTTGGTGCCCCACACAGCACCGGGTAACCGTGCCAGGAGGCTGAGCACAGCCCCAGCCCTGCAGCCCCTGCAGGGATTGCCCTGCTGTGCCAGGGGCCTGGGGCTCAGCCCCGGGGGGTGCTGGGCTCTGCTCCCACACCTCTGGCACAGCCTGTCAGACCCTGCCCGGCTGCCCCCTGCTCTGTGGCACGGGGCTGACTGTGATGCTGAGCCTTTGAGGGCCAAAGAAGAAATGTAGATGATCCTGGAGGAATGATAAAAAAAAGTTGATGTTTATGACTGGCTGCCTGCTTGCTATTTAAACATGCAGGGAGACATTTGATAAATATTTAAGTAGTACCAATTTATCTAGTGCTGTACATGTTTAACAAGATGAATACTAAAGAGGATAAATAGATTAAAATTTCCAAAATGATTGTGCCAAATGTGTCTTTTTACTTTGGGCCTCTGTGTAGCAAGGATGTTTGCACCAGTGTAACTGTCTCTTAATATATTAATAAACCATGTGCTTTGAAACCCCAACAAGCTTATCCTGTAACAAGGTAGCAAGGCTGAACTAGGCAGTATTTTGTGCCACTGCAATACTTCCATGGTGTATCAACAAAACATCTTTGGGTCAGACCAGGCTAGGGATTCTGTGCCTCTGCTCTGGCTGTCACCTTGAACATCTTTATTCTCACCTTGAAAAGCTTTGCTTCGAAAAGAAGATGGTTTTAATGTTTAGTATTTCCCTTGCACACATGCACACTTGTCTCAGCAAACTCACATGTAAATACATGTGCATATACATGAAATGTGTGACCTCTGTGTATTTTTCTCTCGGTCACATGTAGTGAGGAGTAAGTTTGAGTGTGGAGGATTAGCTTGAGTACTTTGTATGACACATAAAGCCTCTGTGAATCTCTCTTGATTAGTTCTCCTATCCTGACCCTAATACAGAGGTAAAAATATTTAATGGCCTGTACTAAATAAAGTAACACAAGACTGTGACTCAAGTATGCATGACTAAATCTAGTTTAGTGATTCTTATGCTGGAAGTGTGTCATCAAGCTACCCCCAGAAGAGAATGGCTTAGGTAAATACACTATGGGATCAGCTTGCAAAGGAAGAATCGCATCTGAATACGTGTTTATATTAGTCAAAACCATGCAAGAGCCCTCTGGCAGTGCTGGGCTTTCACTTCAGATAGTAGAATACCCATTAGAAATGAAATTACTGTGCCAATATTGAGAATTGTTCCCTTTTGTTGTGTTTTGATTGAGAAAAAGACAGCCTTCAGCATGGTAACCATGCAGCTATCATGATCATTGACATCAGGGCAGAAGACTCCAAATATATTTTAACCCCTTTTTCATGCTTTTATTTGCTTCCCCCACCACACCAGAGAAGCTCAGCTGATGTCAGAGTGTCATGTTATAAACACAGACTCATCCTCCACAGAGGTTCAGTGTTACATGGGTTAGGAGAGGACAAGACTGGAGCAAGTCTTCTTGATAGAGCACAAAGAGCTGAACTTTTGTTTTCTTGCAGTGAACATCTCCTGATACAGCTCCCACCGAAGAATGGGGCAAAGCTGCCTCTGCCCCCCACCAGAGCAGCCCTGCCCCACACAGCCAAAACCCTCACCACCAGCAGCAATTCCACCTCTTGTAGGCGAAGGAGGCAGTGGCCACCTCTTGTGGGGTTTTTGCTGTCCCTGTCAGGCTTCTGCCTTCACCAGCTGCTTCTTTTGCCCATGTCTTAAACCACTTAAAGGAAGGGAAGTTTCCACATGGTCTGGTGAATTCTCTTTTGAGCAGAACTGGAGCTATAAAAACCTTAAAAACGCTTTAGAAATTTCACCATCGTGTATGAGAAATATAGCCTATATGTCCATATATAAACAAGGATTTAATATTAAATGCATTTATCCTCATTCTGTCACCCATGGAAAGTTATTTTCACCATTAAAATTATGCATGGCAACTTGTTTATCCATTCTGAATGCACTGGACAAGAGTTAGTTTTCCATATTCAGAGACAAACATACATCACCTTCAAGCACAAATATCACAAATATTTAAGGTGTTTTCTGAAAGATTTAATTCCTTTATCGATTTTTTTTAGACAGCATGTCAGACAGGGACAAAGCTCTGGGTTCTGTACTGTGGAAAGATCTTCCTTTGTTCTTATTAACAAACAGGAAGAGAGAGGCTGCTGAAGCTCCCTCCCCAAGCAAGGAAGGGACATTTCACCAGTGAGGCAATAAAAATCCTGATGGGAAGCTACCAAAGCCACAGTATGATTTTATTTTGGAGCGACCTGTCAGGACAGCAGGAGTGCTGGTGCCTCAGAGCCCGGGGGCTGAAATAAAGACCAAAACACTGCTGCCAACTGGAGAAAGACCAAGGCCTTCAACTTAGTCCCCTCCAGTTAATCTGTGGAAATCAAAGAGAAGGTAAAGGGGTTTTCTTGTCCTCTGTAATTGGAAAAATATGTAGAGGATTTATTTTCTCCTGATTTCAAAAGATGTGGTTACTTTTAGTTACCAAAACAAGCAGTCTGAAGGAGGACTCCCCAGCATGTGGCCCCTCTTGGAGACAACACAATTTTTCATGCTCCTGCTAGGCAGAATTATCTGGGGGTCTCTCCACTGCCCACACCATGGGAATTACCAGAGCAGAGAGGCAGTAGATAAAATGTCAGGATATAGAAAACAGTAGTTGCTCACTGGCTTCTGTATTTACAATTGTTTTGCTCCAAATACTAACACTGTGGTCTATTGCAAAGAGCCATTTAGGGATGTGGAAGCAGAGGAAGAACTCAGGGCAAGTTTGTGCTGCTTTTGAGTGAAGTTTCAATAGCATATTAACACTGGCAATGCTCAGCCTCTTGCTGTGAATATCTTTTTTCCTAGTCCCGGGGTGTGAATTGCAGTATGAGATACAGCCTTTAGAAAAACATTAATTAGTATTTCAATCCACAGCATCTAGCTTGAGCCAGCTGTTCTTTTAGATTTATCTGCAGCAGCACATGCCCATTTCTGAGATTTTATACATGAATTAGATTGTGCATGTACTTGTTTTCAGTTACACATAGAGAGGACACACATTTTAGGTGAATTTTCTCTCCAGCAACTGAAAAGTTCAGTATTTGAACATCCTGCAAGGGAAGCCCTCATCCACAGAGTTGCAAAAAACCCCTTGTGATGAGTGAAGGCAGGAGAGCTGAAAAAATCATCAAAAGACCATTCCCAAATTGTCCTATTGCCTTTGTAATGGTTGCTGGGAGATGTACATGTTCATGCAGAGACTTATTTTGAGCATTATTGTCAGGGTCTTCCTGGCATATTCTCCTCTGTTTCATAGGTAACAGGTCAGAGTTACTAAATGACTGTGCATTATTTACACACCAGTGCTGTGCAACTTCCATCATCCACCTACAGATACTATCCAAATTCAACAGCATGCTCACTTATTCATTATGCATGAATTCCCAAGCTTCTGATGCACACTTCAGGCCATGATTTCTTACTTTTTTTTTTCCTATTTACTAATTTACACCTCCTTTGCCCTACAAATATATGTAATTCATTCTGAATATTTTATGCAAAATGTAATACTAATGGGATTTGAGTCTTGCTGATAAGGATTCAGGTTCCCTAACTGGTATTCATACAAAACTTAGTCTCTAGGTTTCAAAATAGATGTGATCCACAGTGCAAAGCTGCTTAAAGACACAGAAATAACAATGCTTAAAAGAGGGGGGAAAAAAAAAAAGAAAGAGAGAGAGAGAAAATAAGTGTCACTCATGCAATTCCTCAAAATTTCTTCCTGAGCAGGAAGAACTAGTTCTTCCTCAAGAAAATGACAATGCTGANTTCCTCAAGAAAATGACAATGCTGAAACCTCTCCCATTACCTGTTTGGAGAAAGATTAAAAAAAGGAAAAGTCCATCCTCAAGCTGATAACTGGTTCATGCTGCAATAGTCTTGTTTTTCAGTGTTTATCGTGGTCACCATCAGGGTAGCCAGCTTGAAGGCAGAAGATGACACCCTCCCCCCTCTGTTTTGGAGTAACAGGCACTCTGTAGTCATGAAAAAAAAAAAAACAACAACCCAAACCCACCAGTTATTTCAATTTCCAGTTACAAAGAAACAGAGATATTTACGTTCAACCTGGAGTCTTTTCTCACTATTTTCTGGGTGCACCCAGTTATACTTATGCCTTGACAAAATAAAGAAAAGGAAAAAAAAAAAAAACAACCAACCAACCAACCAACCAACCAACCAAAACAAATAAACAAACAAACAAACAAA
>VYZR01125516.1:0-23568 GCA_013400675.1 Oxylabes madagascariensis
GGTGGCAGGGGACAGGATATTTCTGTGTGCTGGCAGCCTGCCCTGCTCGTTGTAAGGATGTAAAAGTTAGGCCACCATCAAGAGGTGCAATTCCTACACAAAACCAACAATTTTAACTTAAACCTCACTGGTGCTCTCGCTCACGACAGCAGCAAGGACATGGTGATTCCCATGGCAACATCAGCACAGAATGTACCGGCTCTGCTGAGAGCACTTGGTCTTTCCTGGGGCAACCAAAGCTTTTTCTGCTGCATCCTCGTTGTTACAATTATTTGAGCTGTACTGAGGAGTTAGGAACCTGCCCATTAGTGGTGGCTTGGAGTTTTTTACCTTGAAACAGAGATGCATATGTTTGGGGTATTACACATGGGAATTTCCATGTTGGAGGTATTGAACCTGCCCATCTCCTTTCTTGATAATCAGTGGAAGCTTAAAAGGCAGTTACTGGATTAAATTAGTCCCTGTTTTAGGTTCTAAGAGAAAAAAGACTGGCTGTAAATTGAATAAACTCACACCATTACAGATACATTCAACTTCTCAGGCCATACCCAGTTTTAGATAATTCAGACTAAGACATAGAGGAGACTCCACTAAAAATTTTATGCAGTAATATGGTATAAAAATGCTTGCAGAGTGGAGAGATTTGTCTCCACTCTTTCACTCACAGCCAAACATTCTAACACAGGTCAGTTTTATCATTTCACTGCATGTAACTCTAAGCTGGGAAAATCACACTGACATCACTACTAACTGCTGGAGGAAATCACAGAAACGCTGAAGCACTGTAGTAGTTTTATCCTGATTCCTCAAATGATGGCTGCAGCTTGAAAAGCCAAGAAAAACAGCAGAAAGCTTCACCTGAACAAACATCAAGGTAAGGTCTCAGAAAAATCTGCCCCAATCTCCAGGTCAGGTTTACCAGCAGGTATCCACGGTTCAGTCTCTGGGAGAAGACACCAGCAAGTATCCACTAAAACTGGGAATTTAAATGGGCTGATGAAGCCTGGAGAAAGTGGTTCCGGAGCCTGGCTTATGTTCAGTGACTCCAAATCAGTACAGAGATGAGAACGTTCCAACAGAAGCCTATGAAAAAATCCTGGTGAATTTTCAAACACGTCCCAATGACTTCAGTAGAGATATTCCATTCCTTAACAGCCCCTTTACAAAGTTTTGGCACTTCAAAAGCAACTCCAAGTTATTCCAGCTCCAATTCAGTTCCAAGAACCTCCATCACGACTTTCCTCACCTGCTTCCAACACTTGCTCCAAGTATTGACAGCAAATGGAAAGGCTGTGGTAGGATCCTGTAAACAACTGAAAAAGCAGGATGCGCTCTCTTTGTCACTTCCACAGAGTGGGAATGGCACAGTTGGAGGGCTTGTTTTCCGTGCTCTTTGTGAAAGACGCCTTGTCACACACACCTACAATATTATTAAGTCGGATGATTTCATTCTTGACATTTAAACTTAAAAATTAAGCTTGCAAAAGACTTGAAACGCTCTTGTTTGGGCCTTGTGAGTTAATTCAGAGCTGCAGGTGATGGCTGAGGATGTGTGAGGAGATGAGTGCGCTGCTTTCACATCCTCTGAGTAAGATCATTCATAGGCAAATAACTCCCTGAAATTCCCACAGCCCATTGGAGACAAGGCATAATTTGCTTATCAAGGTTAGAACACGTCATTACACTGATGTTTGTTGATCGTTCCTGCTTTCATTTCAATATGCACAAATGACTCCCCACACAGAGCAATGTTAAATTCTAACATATAATGGTGCTTAATTGCCTTTACACTGAAGAGAAAGCAGCCAAGAGACTGCATTCATCACCGTTTGTCAGGCAGTCAATAATACTATAGAATTCATTTTAAAGAAAGAGACAAGATATTCTATTAAGTGTTGATCTTAAATTTCCAGTATTTAAAGGTTCATTTTTTGCATCTATGCAAACAATAATCTGAACAAATGAGTACCTAGCCAGTGATTTTCATCCCTCTCAACCCTTTCTTGTATTTATCATCCATCTGCTGTTCAACTGCCACATTAAAACCACTGCAGAGGGCTAAGAGGAAAAGAAAACACAAAAAGAACTCTGTAGAGGCAGCAGAGCCTGCAGGTTTCCCTGTGGCTACAAATCCAAAGCCCTGCCAGGACTTCGGGGGGCGTGGAAGGGGTTAAGTCACACTTCTGCCTTTCTGATCTCCAAATCCTAAATAAAAATTTACAGATTCTCTTATTCAGAAAACAACTGACTGAGCTTGAATATTTTTTCCCTGTGGAATTGGTGCAAGGTGGATGTTATCAGGACACAGCCAGGACAAGCTGGATTCCAGCTCAGGATCCCATCTGATTGCACAGACAACACAGGAAGATTCAGGGACACTTTTCCAGCTGAGACACTTCCAAAAGATACCAAAACCAGGATGTTTTGTTCCAGTTGTTTCCAGAGAGAGCTCAGTCGGTCGTGCTCTGCTGCAGCCACATCTGCAGAAGGGAAAAGCTGGAAGAAGAAACTTCAGTACTTGGATACTGATGGACATCGAAGATATTGGGGATAACTCAAATTATGTCATTAGCTAAAAGCATTAGTAAAGACCCTCCCACAGAAATCTGCCACTTAATAAGGGAAAGACTTTCAATTTCTAATGTACAGGAATTATGAAAGTTACACTGCACTTACTTCTCCATTCCCCAGTCAAAGAGTTCACTCTCAGGTAGCTCATTATAACCTACAGAGCAGCTGAATTGTGTGTATAAGGTCAAAGGACAGCAAAAATCTGCATTATTCTACAAATCACAGAAATTACAGCCTCAAACGCTGTGGCAAATACCACCTTTTAAACTCATTTCTGCTCCTTTCTCATCCCATTCCCTTTTCCCACTCACAGGCATCCCCGAGCCACAACTTTCTGTGCAATTTGGAAACACATTTGGATCCCAGCCAGCTGCATCTCACTCTTGAAATGCTGGTTGGTGCCTCAACTTTGGCTGTCATCAACCCACCGTGACCATTCCATCCTGTGGAGTTCTGCTCCCACACCTGCCCACATGGCAGCACACCAGGGCTGCAAACCAGAGAGGAACAATCCAGGCTGTTCACTGGAAATCTGACACAAAAGGCTGGGGAAATGCTGCAAAAAATTCCTGCTCAACACATGCCCCAAGGCAACTGCCTCCAGGAAAATATGGCAAGTGGCAGAGCCAGAAACTCTGATGGCTTCTAGCCTAGGAATAACTTTGGTGTGAAAACTGAGCACAAAAAAACCCCACCTGGCCATGCTGCACAGCATCATCAGGGTGTATTGTGTGCTCAGAGAGACACCACACCCTGCTCACTCCTGCCCAAAACCGGGCTTTAGCTTGGGCTGCCAGTGGGGTTTGATGGGAACAAACCCATCCAACAATTATTTAATCAAAGTTCAGGGAAATAATGCAGCAGTCAAATCCCTTCAGATTTTAGTCAAGCGTTCCACAGGGCAAACCCTCCAGCTGAAATAACAGTGAGGTGATTTCTGTGTCAGGAGACCACCAGCATCAGCACAAAGCTGATGAAAGCCTGTTCCTTCAGGAGGAAAGGAAACCTCTTCTTCTGGGCACTTGGAGCTAAAATCACCAGTTGAGGAAGAAGCCAGCATATATTTGACTATATTACCAGGAGCTTCCTCGAGGGAGCTTGTTTCAGAGAGGACAGCTCAGATCTTCAGCTGATTTGGGATGGTTTCAGACAGGATTCCAATACTGCAATATCCTTTGCTGTAACTGCACTGGAAGAAGTCAGAACTCACATTGGGCTCTCAGTCCCATACAAGCCCCAAAACTGAGCCCTCAAACTCACATTTCCAAATTCAGCAAAGGTCAGAGCCCAGGTTTGTTCCAAGCCCAGCTCTGGCTGGAATCTGCACTGAGAGGATTCAGTAGAACCTTTGCCCAATGCCACCAAACCACTCTGGGCTGGCTCCCACTGAGGGGACAACCCAGCCCTTGTGCAGCACTACTGGGGACCCTACTGCTCTTGGGGGGTTCCTCTCAACTCCGTGGCACCAGAAATGTTCTCTGTCCCACAGCTCATTCCCCAGGCAGGTGCCAAAGCCCTCAAACCAGCACACAAAGGCTGGGAAACAGCAGAAACAGAAAAATAATGAGAAGGTAAATCCTTGCTACCAGATCCAAGTATTAAATGTGCTTCTTTTAAAACAATTTTAAATGCAAGACAGTTGGAACTAAAGGGTAAAAGTGATCTTGATATGAAATGAATATACAGAAACACCATTTATCACTCACCACACCACACTTCCAATAAGGCAAATATTAATACCCCATTTTCCACAAGTTCAGAACATTTTTTTTTCACACAGTACTTAAATTGTGAAGAGTCTGGTGATGCACAGATCATTCTTTATAACCAGGAGTTGTACAAAAAAGGTAAGAGTCAAAATATGCTATATTTGGAAGGCAGTTGCTTTAAGAAAATTAACTTGTTCAAAGTGAGGTGGGTAAAGGAGATCAGGCACTTTAGAACAAGTGTTCAGGTGACAAATCTGACACACAAGGCTGATCTGAATGATGCCTGTGAGCAGCTCCCTGGAGCAGCCAGCCCTGGCTCTCAGCAGGAGCAGGATTAGACGTTCCCCTGCTGAAAGGGAAATTCAGAGCAGAGAAGTTCCCACATGGAGCAGCTCCATCTCTGTGCTCCTGTCACTACATCTCCCCCCAAAGCACAGCAGCCCCTGGCTGTCCCTCCAGATCCTGCTCCAGGTGCCAGAGCCCCGTGGCTGTGGCAGGTGCAGGAGCACAGATGCTGCCACAGGATGCTGGCACCCCGGGTTCTGCTTTGCTGCTCAACTCTACAAAGCCGGCCAAACCCACGGCAAGGGCAGGGGCTGAGCCAAGGCACCACCTCCATCCCCAGCCCTGCAGCAGCAGGAGGAGATTTGGGAGCCCTGGGGCCAGCTCAGCTCCTGCCTTGTGTGTTTAATGCCAGGAAAGGTGTCCAGGTGCCTCCCCTCGCTGCAGCACCTGCGCCACAGCAGGAGCTGATGGGCAAAGGCTCCACCACAGCCGGGGCCAGGGCTGCTGAGGGCAGCATCCAGCACTTCCAGCTGGTGTTCCAGCAGGTACCAGGAGGAACAGCCCCTCTGCTGCTGGCTGAGCTCAAAATGCCTCATCAGGTGAGCACCAACTGCTGCCACCAGCCCAGAGCGCAGGAAGGGAAAGAGCCAGAAGTAAAAAATACCTCTGGGTAGCCAAGAGTGGTGCCAGGGACCACTGCTCCAGGCCAGATTCCTCTGGAGCCAGGACAGGCCAGTGCTGCTGCTAAATGCAAGGATGTAAAATGTAATAAATAGCACCAGAAGCACAGATGACTTTGTGTTGAGTATTTATGTGGGTATTTGTCACACTTCATAAGTCAGAGAAGGTTCTTACCAAAGCCCAGAGAGCCCCACTCACACATTTCCAGCTTTGCTGCTGTGGTAGAGACAGAAGAGAGGTGAGGCTGAACTGAAGTTTGCTATAATCTGCTTCCTCTACAAATAAAAGGGGGGTTCTAAACCTCAGGAACTGCCTCCCCCCCCCTCACATGGCTTACTGAGACCTCAGCTTAGGTCTGTGGGATGGGAAGGGGCACACCACAGCTCAAGGAGTAATTTATGCAGCAGCACTGCCACAACTTCAACCCTTCAGGGAATCACAGGACAGCTGGGGTTGGAAGGGAGCTTAAAAATCCTCCAGCAGTTCTGACCCCCTTACTGTGGGCATGTCAAACACACAACACATTTCTCCGTGCCTAATTAACATCCACTTCAGTGAAAGAATTAAAGCATGATTTTACAAACTTGCAGAAATAAAACCCCAAACCTCTCTGCCCTCGGTAATTCTGTATCTTACCCATCAGTTTGATATCAGGGCAGCAGAGCAGTGTTATCCCCCTTCACAAGCCTTGTCAAAAAGGGATTTCCCCACTGGGGCTCGACCTGGAGCTGACCCCGTGCTGGTCTGGCCAGGGATCCTCCTGGCTCTGTGTCCTGCACGACTAAGGCCAAAGAGAGACGCTCAACTTCTCAGTCAGATCCTGCCCATTCCCCTCCCATCAGCCATGGAAATTTACCTCCCAGCCAAGACTAAACACAGAGAAAACTGATGAGGACAATGCATTGCAGCAGGATTTATCACAGATCTCCACGCTCCCCAAGATGAGTCACGGACTGAAACACGGGAGCCAAATTTTCCATTTGTGGAAGTTATACATCAGGAAAACTGCCTTATTCAGGGGCATTTCTGAGTGGTTTCATAGAAAATGCCATTGCACTGGTGTTCTTGGAACCAGTTTTTGTCATGGGCTCAAAGCTTCAGGTATTTGAATCCAAAGTTTCAAGTATTTAAATCCACTGGTATTTGGAAATGGCTTTTGGACATTTGCAGAGTTGGGCTAAAGGCAAGAGGCACTGCAGCTGGAAAACCTCCCCCATCTCAAATACATACCCAGACCAGTCAATGAGGATATTGCTGGACATCTTTAGCCAGTTATGTGACCAAAAATCCACCAAGCCTAACTCCAAGTGCTTCCCACCCCCTTAGAGCGAGAGGAGTCCCTGTCCCTCTGGCAGCTGGGTTTCCTGGGAAAAGGAAGGGCTGGGATTTGTCCAGGACAAGCAGAGAGGGTGGAGGGCAGCACCAGGAAAACAACTCTGCCTTCAGCACACCTCCTCAGCCAAGGTGCCTGCTGAAGCAATAATACAAGTCTCTCACTGGCCACTTTGTCTCATAATCCTCCATCTCTTGATGCAATTAGGAAACAAACCCCAGCACCTTCAGGCCGATTCATTTCCCACTGAAACTCGGCACAGAGTCATTACTTCCAAGGCAGCAGCATCTCTGCATGTGATGTTTCACCTGTGATCTGTGGCTCCTGTCTGCATAACTCACTCAGCTGCCAGGGGTGCAGCTCCAAAACAATTCAAGGTTGGTGGCTATTTTGGGTAAGCACTGAGGAGAGTTTTGCTACAACTGTGAGTAATGTCCTCTCAGTGTCTGCAGCAGACTAATTTTCTGGCTTGGTTTATCTCAACACCATAACTAAACCCAGCAATACAGAAGCACAGAAGTTATTTATCACACATGGAACACTTCAAATAAAACATCCATTCAGATTTACGCACACAGTTGAGACATTTTTTCATTTGAAATAGCAAAAGGATTTTTTTTTTTAATTTTTTTTTTGAGACAGAGAAGAACAAATTCAGTTTTGTTACTTTTTTTTCATGTTTGTTTTTTTGGGTTTTTTTTCCTCAGCAGCAGAGAAACATAAAACAAGTTTTCTCAGTGCAGTTCAGCTGCAAAACCCAAAAGGTGCTGCCCCTCGTGCTCACCTGACAGAGGCTCTGTGCAGGAGCTCGAGGACAGGAGAACATTTCATCACCTTTACCAAGGTATTTCTTGGCTCTGCATCCCCAGGGTCTGGCTGCCTTCTTGCCTCCCAGAATTCTCTCAAACATTCACTTCCCTGGGCACTGGTGGAGTCATCCCTGGGAATGTGCAAAAAAACTGGATGTGGCACCTGGGCACGGTTTAGTTGTGAGCAGGGTGGTGCTGCTGGGTTCATGGCTGGATTTGATGATCCTGAAGGACTTTTCCAAGCTGGATCCCAGGTCCCTGTGACTGCAGGGCAGTGTCTGTGCACCTGCAGTGCCAGGAGGAGCTGGAAGTGCAGGGTGTGAACACCAACACCAGCACTAGTTTGACAAAGACATTTTCAAATGACTATGTAAATCATCTCAGGTTTCTAAAAATACCTGGGATAGTTCTAACCACAAGCTGAGTGCATAAAATTAAAGTCTGATTTATCAACAGTATTCCCACAGTCAGCACATCTACTCCATTAAAAATCCAGCTCATACATCAGTGTCAATAATATCAATGTCCTCCATAACTGAAACAGTTCATTAATTACCCTCACAGAAAATGGTCATTACACAAAAGGCACGGGCTTATGGCAACCACTGACCCCATCAAGGCTCCTCATTTTGTCTTCACAAGTCAGATGGCAAGAGCAGCCCTTGCCCTCTGATCAGGTATTAATCACTGGTCTGTTATAAAAATGAGTTTTCTATTGAACACTGATGGGCAGTAAATAGCCTTNCTGTCTCCTCAGCCAGGCCAGGTCTGGTGTGCTGACACGGAGAGGCAGAGCTGGCACCCACAGGAGCTCCTCTCGTTCCTCTGCCAAAGGGATTCTGCTCCTACACCTCACCAGGGCCCACACGGTGCATTGTACTGTGCTGGGCTGCAAGGCAGCCATGGAATCATCTAGGTGGGAATAAACCTTTCAGATCGAGTCCAAACATTAACCCAACACTGTCAAAAATCCATCAGCTCCGATCCAGCATCCCCCAGAAACAGGATAAGCAATCCCAGCAGCACAAGCAAAACCACATCCGTCTTCCTCTGAAAAATCAAATGGGATCAACTTTTCCCTCAACAGTTTTCCAGCACTTGAAGCTGAGTGCTTCTGGTGAGTCCTGCAGAGATTTCACAGAGCTGCTCACATCCCTGGGGGTCCCTTCCAGCTCAGAATACCCCGAGATGGTTTAAAATATCAGCTTTGGGGAGCAGCACTAGAAGGAAAAACAGCAGCAGGGGCCCAGCCCAGAAGGACACCTGGAGCTGCAGGAGCTCTCCAAAAGCAGAGAGGGAGCTGGCAAAGTTCATGAGGAGCAAAACCCATCCCCACAGCAGCAGAAAACCCGGGGGCCCTCCCTGGGAGCTGGGAAAACACTGGATTGGGGAAGAACAGCCATGAACAGTGAACAGTCCCACAGTAATGATCCATCAGAGGGGCAGGAGCAGCTTTAGAAAGTCACTTGTGGGTCCTAGATTTTTTCTAAATATATATTTAATTACTGCAAGTCTCCATTGTCCATTTTTAAAAAGGAACAAGCAAAAAAAGCCAAATATTTCTCCCAAAGCAGAGTTTCAAGGAGTTATTCTGTTATTTAATTAGAAACCTGTTTTTCTTGGGAAACAAAAAAAGCTGTCCTCCTCACTGCTCAAGGAAGGGAGGGAAAAATCCATATTCCCTTATTATTTCCCCTTCAATACAGTTAATTTACATGACAAAGAGATATTATTTCAAGTGAGCAGTAAATTAATTTCTAGCAGACAGCAAAAACCATTAGATTTAATCTCAAAATCCACGACCCATGATTTCATCTCTGTTTTAACCCAGGAGGAAAGCTGCCCTGTGAGAAAGCAGAGCAGGGCACCAGAGCTGGGTGGGTCTGTGTGGAGAGGGACAATCCCCACGTCCCCCTGTGTGCCAAGGAGGCAATTTAACACCAAGAACAAAACCTGCTCTCCTGCCACCCCAGAAGTGCCACGGAATGGGCATTTTGTGATTTCATTCACCATCCAGAAGGGCTGCTCATAAATTGCTCCATCCCAGGCAGAGACACAGAGTCCTGTGTGACAGGGACGGGATTTACATCTGTCTCTTCCAAATCTGACACCTCCTCCCGGGAAAAACGCCACAGGAACGTCTTCCAGGAAGGATTTAACAGCAATCTGTCCCAGTCGAGAACTTATTTTGGGAGAATGTGGCACATGGATGAAAAACAACTGTTACCAAAAAGTTACGGATTAGACGAAGAGCAGTTTTACAGCCAGGATTGAACATGAGATATTGCAGCCCCGTGGCCAAGAAGCTGCTCCTTTCCCAGGTAATGCCACGTGACACTCATCATTACCAGCCTTAATTTAAGAAAATGATCAGCATAGGCTCCTCAGACCCCCCCCCACACAAAAACCACTGAACTGAAAGACAAATTTACGTTTAATTGTGAGTGCCCAGCACTCACAGGCACTGAATATCTGACAAGAAGCTTCTCAGAACACCAACACCTACAAACTTTCCCGTGTCCTCATCTCTCACAATTCTCAGACCATTTTTTCTCCCCTTCTTTTCATCTTTATTGCACTTACAGCTACACTGCGTTGTACATTTCTAGCTATTGCATTGTATTCATCCCTGAAAGGGCCAGCAGTTCTCCAGTGCATGATTTTAGGCAGAATTTCCAGCAAAAAATCCAACCACAACCAGCACAATCGCTGTCAGCACTCAGGAATCTGTCCCATGGGAAAGCAGTGTGTAATTAAAGAGAGATTTACCTGGCCCTTCACGTGGCCACCAGTGAAGTCAGCACAGAGCCCAAATAATCTACTTTAGAGTCATTTGGTGCATGTCTGCGGTGCACATCAAAAGTCAGACTTCAGACAACTTCTACCAAATCCTAAAGGACAATTCTGTGGGATGATGTTTACAGTGTTTCTTATCACTGTGTTATTAAGCATCTAATTTTCACCCAATTACTTCCATATTAAAGTAATATGAATTACACCAATTGCTACTAATTATAAAAATTATTATATAAATGATATAATTTCTACTGTGGTATAAATTAATGCCAACTAAATAAAGCAGCATTTATCCCTGGCACTGCCTCCAGGTGGCTGCCCCCAGACAGGGGATTCAGGAAGCTGCTGTTGAACATTTCCAGTTTTACCAAGGGCTAAATGAAGTCTGAGTTGGTGATCATGGCTCACACAGACCCATTTTCCTCCGACTTCACATCTTCCTTAATAATCCCATTAAGAGCTCTTCCTATCTCCCTTCCTCCACAATTACTTTTGTTTTAGCAAACTTTTGTCCATCAATCTTTGTTGGTTACCCAAAAATTGACTACAAACACACCAGGGACACACTCTGCAGAGATGCTCCAAGGAAGGGCACTCAAAGAACATTTTCTAGCAGCTCAGCAGACACAAAATGGAAACTGATCCAGCTAACTAAGCTGGCAAGTCTTGAATCCCACATCCTGCTCTCCTCAGGAAGATGGAGCAGCTCTAATGTGGTGCCAAATCTGGAAGTGCTGAATAATTGCCCTATTTCAGTGTCTCCTGCATCCCTCTGCTCATCCAGCAGGAAAAGGGAGCCAGGAGGAGCCACTGAGCTGAGAACCCAGAGGTGGAGGATGTGTGAGGGATCCTGCAGGTTCTGTAAACCACAGAATGGGATGACTCTTCCCACCCTTATGCACCCAAACCAAACCAACATTACAATATATAAACTAAAACTGCTATTTGCAGTATGTGAGAGCTCAGCATCAGCGAGTGAATTTGTGCTCTCCATTTCAGACACTGCCATAAAGATGGAATGGAATGAACCATTCAAACACCACAAGTTCTCACTGCACCCTGGGCACAAGGTGCACACCCTGAAGTCCAACAGGCCAGGAGCTCACAGTTGGTTCAATATTAACAATTAATTGCTGTTATCTTCCGTCTCACATGACACCAAGCTCCAGTTACTGATGTCCCTCCTGCTGACACAATCCCCAAAGATGTGTAAGGTCAGATAAAGGGTGGGGGGGAAAAGCAATGGATGTGTGGGATGAGAACAGCTCCAAGGAGTCAGTTCCTCCTACAGAAACCAACTGCATTTGTTAAAAAACAGCTATTTGGAAAATGACATTTGGATTTGCAGGGCAAACAACAATTGCTGCTCATCAGTGAAAGAGCAGCACATAAAACAGAGCTTCGTCTGAGAAGCAATTTCTGCACTACTTTTTAAAAATTTATTTTTAAGTTTCAGGAAGTTTAAATTTTGAAAGGCAAGGGAGAGAACTCTGTGTTTATAGTCAGCACCGAGGCTTTGAAAGCCCCTAGGAGGAAGATCCCAAAAACACATCCCAAAACATCCCAAGCTGATCCACATCCTCCTAAAGGAGACAACTCTGAGTGGCCCTGATACAGCTTCTCCAAGGAGGGTCTCAAAGCTACACAAATGTTGTCTATTTGGTTCTACGAATGGCTGGGTTTTGCTCAAAGCTGATGGTGCATCCCCCCACACACTTCCTACAAGGCAAATACCCTCTCCAGGAGAAAGGGAAGAAGAGTTTGAGCCTCTTCGCAGTACTATCAATGCACAATGTGCATTCTTTTATTAAAAACTGATATGGTGAATTTCAACCACCAAATGGGGCTGAAAAATCCAAGTATCCTTTAATTTGCTTTGTTTTAAGTCATGAGGCTCTGCAGCTTCAGAGGTAGAAAATGTGGCAGCAGTCACGTTTGCAGTGTGTTTCAGGTAAGGGAATGAAAACTTTGTGGGAGAAAAGTGCATAAAACAGACAGAAATGTAAACCCTTAGAAAAAACAAACCAGAAAACCTCCATGACTATAACAGAAGGTTTTATTGGATTAAACTCACCATGAAAATAGGATTGCTGGGTTAACATATCTATCCATTTATGCTGAGGGAGAAGAGAATTCCTCTTCCATCCCATCACTTTTGACAGCACAGAGAAGAGAATCATTTCACTTGCTGCTGACAGCCAAATGGTGCTAAGGATGAGATGTGGAAGCACTTGAAGTGCTTTAAGCTGAAATTGAGGCGGTTCTGATCACACACAGCAGTTCTGATCAAGGCTTAGACTTTTCTGCCCAAAGAAGTTGCAGTAACAACTCCTAAAATTGAGTTTTGTTTTCAGAATTTTTGCAACCTCCTTCTTCCAGCAGACACCAGGTGTTTTAACAGCACTTCTCCCAACAAGTCACCTCCCACTCCGAGCCCCACGAACTGAAAACGTGTTTATGAGCAGGTCCCTCGTCGTGATGGCAATTCCCGTTTGCTCGCTGCTAGCAGCTGTAAAAGGATCTGCTCCGCAATACTTGGGTTCTCAACCAGCTCAGACACAACTTTCCAACCCACTACCAGTAACATTTGCTTTATTTTTAAACGTGCGGCCAGCGCTGCCTTTCACACCGCCGCTGAGAGGGGCACTGGCTGAACTGTTCTAAACTGCATTTTTACAAATCAGGACGTGATAAATTACATCTAGGTGGGAATATTCACTTTAACTCTGCCCACAACACTAACTAATGCTGCTCATAAAGACTAACCATGCTTTACATGCTCTTAAGCACCTCTGCTGTTCATCATGTTACTAAAAGTTGTCTTGGACAGCAATTCCCCTTCTGCTCCAAGTGAGGCTCCGTCCTTCGAGCCAGCAAAGCAGCAGCACTCAGACTGCAGAGGCACATTTATATCTTTGATTGCACACTTAACTCCCCATTTGTTTCTCTAGTTTATTTCTCTGTAGCTTCTCTAAGTAAAAGCCAGGGCTCTGAGGTGTAAATTGCCAGTTAATCACATTCAGGGATTATGGTACAACCTAATAAGGAGCTGCAAACATCATTAGGGTCAGCACTACCTGTGCAAACTGCTTACACACCAGTGCTGCTCTTCTGGCAAGAGCAAGAAGGGTAAGACTGCTCAAAAAGGGCTCAAGTTTTTGTTTCCACAGGCAATCATCAACAGAACTGCAGCTCAAGAGTTGTCACAGTGGCAAAAAATTCCACGTTAGTCTTGCTTTATCACTTCAGAATAAAAAGAGAAAGAGTCGATATTTGAGCAGGTTATTATTACTCCTTCCTACTACATGTAAGCCAGACCTGGAACAGCCTGTTTAGCTACTGAACATCACCTCATCAATACCAGAGAGCACCTGCACAAAAGGTATTTTTTACAAATCCTGACCTGGAACAGAAGGATTAGGGAATAAACTTCACTCAATTCGTTCATAATCACCCAAATTATAAAATATTAGGACATAACTGTCTCAAATGAAAGCTTAGAAGGCTGAGGAGAAAAACCCAAAACTACAGAAGCAGAAGAATTTCGTGTAATATTTCATTTCAGTTCATCAGATTAAAAGCCCCTGTGCTGCGTGCTGTGCAGTGACAGCTGCAGGAACCCCACCTACTCTGGGAGATCTGGACTCTGCTCCCTTGTTTTCTGCCAGGGCTCCAGAGGAGGCAGCACAGCCGAATTCTCCTCTGCCCTCCCTCCAGAATCCACGATTCGCTGGAGGAAAAGGCGTTTTTGCTTGTGGGCTATTTTTAGGTTTGAAGTGAATCCAGCTCTGAGCTGCTCCAGCAGCGACGTCTCCGCTCAGCCTCCGCGCAGGAACTCCAGACGCTGCCGCAGGGAAAGCTCTCTCCAGGCAGCACCAAAAACCAATCCAAGGCTTCCAACGAGTGACTCTGCTTAACTGCATCTGTTCCCACCCAGGACTTCACTGGCACAGGTGCCTGGTCACAGGGAGTGCAATGCTCTCCCCCCCAGGGAAGAGTTTTCAGTTCTGCATGGCAATTTTTGTCACCTGAACTCCTGTCCCAATGAAGAGCTCAGATCTGGAGTTTGACACCGATATTCCAGCACCAACCAGAGCTGTTAGGACAAGCTCAAGGCACAAGGCACGTACTGCTAAAGACCCAGGCAAGCCTTTCTGAACAGAGTCTGCAAGGGGAATGGATTGTTCCCTGCCTCATCCACCGGGAATTGCTAAATGACCCAGCAGAGCACAACGCTGGCACCACCTGGCAAATGAGGAGTCCTCAAAGGAGAAAGAGGAAAGTTAATTTTTCCTCTGGTTTTAAGGAGAATGAAGACACAAAGCACAGACTGCAAGAGATAACTCCTCCAAGTACCAGGTTAAAAGTCAGGATTCTCAGAATGGGCTTCTAAAGTCAAAGCCTATTCTGAGATGGCCAGGCCAGTGCTGTGTTACAGGAGTGCTGGAACAAGGGGAATGGGATATTCCCCTTGGGATATTCCCATATTAGATGGGATATTAGGAAGGAATTGTCCCCTGGGAGGGTGGGCAGGCCCTGGCACGGGGTGCCCAGAGCAGCTGTGGCTGCCCCTGGATCCCTGGCAGTGCCCAAGGCCAGGCTGGACAGGGCTTGGAGCAGCCTGGGACAGTGGATGGTGGGTTGTACCTGGATCATCTTTCAGGTCCTTCCAACCCAAACATTTCTATGATTTTGTGATTCTGTGTGACATTCTGTTCACCCAGGAGCAGGAGAGGAAAGGCATGAGGGAGAGGGAAGGTGAAGCCCAAGGCACTGTCTAAAGTTAAACCAGGCTGCTTACATTCCCCTTTTTCTGCTGAACAAGTACACACATATGGCTTTCCATGAGTTTCATAACCATAATCCTGCAGACACTTCACTTCCTGCTTCAGAAAAAGACACAGAGCCTGTGGGGATGCTGCTGCAGGAGAAGGGATGGAACTCTGAGCTTCATTCCAGGCACTCCGTCACTGGGTACTGCCTTTACCCAACTGGGGCATCACAACTGAACCCTCTCAGGCATGAAAAACACATCCATGATTGGCATCTTTGCTTGTAAATCCAACAGATCAGTCAAAATCAGACCTAAAGCTGCAGTTCCAGGTGCAGCTGCTGAAGAGGCACCAGGGCTGCCCTTCCCACAGCTGCACTCACAGCAGCACCAGAAGGAAGAACTAGCAGGGGTAGTTCTGAACAGGCAATGCCCTTCAAAGCACCGTGCAAGAACTGAATTCCGGGGGCAGACTGGGGCTCCCCCAGCACCTACACTGGGCTTTTACTGAGAGTGGCCCAGACTCTGGTGCCACCCAAACACGGGTGGGTTTGTGTAGCTGTGGTCACCCTCTCAGCCCAGTTTTTCAGTGTAACTCCTGTTTTTCTGCTCATGTAGAGCCAGGGAAGGGTCCCAGGGAAGGAAGGGTCCCTCGAGTGTTATCCCCAGCCTGTTCTGCAGGAAACACTCCCACGCAGGAGCTGCTCGGAGCAGCTGAGGCCAGGTTTTGACCGCTCTGCCTAGGGTTAGGCTAGGACTAGACCTAGGGTTCAGAAAACCACCAAGCCCAGGGGCCCAGGAGCAGTACAGCTATAAAAGGCATGCCAAGGGGAACACAGGACTGCAACCACATCACCCCCTCCAGGCTTTTCTCCTTGGCACCAGCCTCACCCTCATGAGGCTTTTGCTGTTCCATCTGGGGTTAGGGCTACCCTAGGGTTAGGGTTCAGAAAACCACAAAGCCCAGAGCTCCAGGGGCTCTGCAGCTACAAAAGGCATGCCAAGGGGAACACAGGACTGCCACAACACTGCTCCTTCCACACCCTTCTCCTCGGCACCACCCTCACCCCCCCCATGAGGCTTTTTATGCTCCACCGAGGGTTAGGGTTACACCTGGGGTTAGGGTTCAGAAAACCACCAAGCCCAGAGCCCTCATCCAGCATAGACAGCTCTCAAAGCCTCTGAGCCAAGGCACCACACTCACTGAAGAGGGAGAGAAGGGAGTCACAGAATCAGTGGATTCTAAACACACCTGATCTCTGATCCTAAACGTCCTTCCCAGTTCCTTTCCCCACATCTCCTGCCTCCCAGGCATTCATTCAAAACCAAGTCGAGGTGTTTCACCCACATGCTAAGGCACAAACAGAATTCCATAAAATGTCTCTTCCTTCCAGAAGGATATTCCAAAGCACTATGGAATATATAGCACTTCCTGTGGTGATGGGGTCCTACCTTGATGAGGAAAGCCATCACCTAAGGGACTTCCACACAGGACCACAACTGAAAGGGACATTAAAGCACATTCTGGATCCATATTTATTCCATTTGTTCATAGGCAATGCCTCAGTGAGGTAATCTTTTCCTACTACAAAGAGTCAAAGGAATTACAGCATCTACTGTTACTCCAAGTGCCATTTAAACTATACCTGCATAAATAAAATTGGATTATATTAAGAGAATTTAAATTGTTTCCAAATGCATCCAATTTTCAGCTTAAAAATCAAATCCCACTTTATACAATAACTTCTGCTATAATTATACAGGAATATAGAACAATCACAGTCATTTGTAACACGAAAATAATTTTTTCTTCCCTCCATCACCCTCAGAATCCATATCATGGCAGTAGTTTTGCTCAGGAATACCAGTGTGTCCTATGGAACACCTGGAGGAACAAAGCAGGGAAACAGCCCTGCAAATCTGGTATGAAAAGGAATTGCTTACAAAGAAAAACCATTTATGCATGGGTTAAAAGATTAAACAGAATTTTATGCTGAGAAACTGTTTGGTTATGTTTTCTTTTTTGTTTTAATAAGTGAGGGGGGAAAAAAAAGAAATGCAGAATCATTAAGGTTGGAAAAGCCCCCTGAGACCATTGGGCCCAACCATGAACCCAGCACTGCCAGTTCCATGTCCTCTTTAGCTCATCTTTAACTTCAGGCAGCTACAACCACAAACACACCCAAAGCTGTTGTTTTCCTCAGGACAGCTGAGAAGTTCATCTACAAGCTTAGAAATCAGTCTGGTTTAATACAGCAAAGTTTGCCAAGGTTGCTTTTAGGTTTCCCTCTCTTCAGTTTCTTTAAACTCCCACTACCACCAAAATAAAAAAATAAAATATAACCATTAAGCTTTTGGGAAAAGAAGGTAGATTTGTTACCAGCTACTGGGAAGACTTCTGCCCCACCCTCCCACGCTTCCAAGACTGTGTTCCTGCTCATCCAGGCACAGCTTAAGCACGTCCAGAGCCCTTCCCTGGCTCAGCTCACGTTGGGCAGGTACAGCCACAGGTGAGCTCCCTGGGGCAGCCAAGGAAGCCGCCCCCAGACACAGCCTGGGCAAATGGGATCAGTCACACCTCGTTTGGACACAGCCCTGTGACGAGCTGAGGAACAGCTGGAGATGGACACACGTCCCCTTCTAAGTGTAATTACAACAGGAGTGCCCAAAACCCACAGGAAGTTCACTCTCAACAACGACCAAATCAATTTAAATGGCCCTGGTTCCACTTTAATCACAGTTACAGCCTTTTAATTATTCTCACCTGATGCAGAGCATTCACTTAAGAGCTCTGCCCGGGTTGCAGATGATGGTATTTAAATAACTTTACACTGGTGCCCTGGGAGTGGTGGTGAGCTGAGGGAGCACAGAAATGGGTCACCGTGACATAACACAAGAGCTCATCACGTCACTGCCCCTGGGAGCCCTGAAAATATCCACTGCTGCAACCTGGCTAATGCTGAGGTCATAAACTGCTTGGAGATCACCTGAGCCAGGCCATCCCAGGCGGCTCCAAAGCCTGCTGAGTGTGATTTACACCCTGGGGTGGGGCACAGGGCTGTGCAGGGAAGAGGGGTGACAAAAAGATGCCACAATTGGCCTCTGATACAGAACAGATGAACTCACCTTATTAAGCTGAATACTTAATACGAGTCTATCTCAGCAAATAAAAAATGAGAATTCAATGCTGTCCCATTAAGGAGTTATTTTGTATTTCAGCTGTAAATGCTGCTGTTGCTCATGCTGCTGCTGAGGATTTACTGGTTTTTAAAAACTGCACTAACCCCGGTGCTTCTGCAGAACAGATCAACTGTAGAGAAATTTAAGAGCCCTATCTGTTAAACCTGAGCTTTGCAGAGAGGAAATCAGTAGCTTCTCTAGAAATCGATTAAGCTGAGCCCCTGCCCTCACACTCCTGCCCTGAACGTGGAGGGGTTTTGGCAAAGACTTAAGCAAAATATTCTCCTTCACAAATAAAAACACAGGCCAGTCTCTCACTTCTGGCACTTCACTGCAAGCCAAACATCCTTCCCCAGAGAAGCATGAAAATGTAGTGTGTGCCACAGCAAAACCTATCAAAAACACAGCCTGAAAATATCCTCTCAATAGGGCTGGGGCTCTAAACCGTGACTGCGGTACGTGGAAGTTCAAATATTCAATATTGTGAGATTTGACAAACGTCCCCATTTCCTCTGCATAACAATCTTTACCCTCTTTTTCTCCCAGTCCTTAACTTGTGCTTTGGAAGGTGACTGAACTGTCCAGCTCCCTATCACAATAGTGTGATATATCTTATTTTATTCATTGCATGATGTACTGAAATGACAGCTATGGAGAGGGAAGTCTTGAGAGCTTTTCCTGCACGCTCCCCACGCAATTATTTTAAAACACTTCCCCAGCTGCCAGCTTCTCCTCCTGACAGCTGGCCCTGGCTCCCTCCTGGCCACAGCCTGGCTTTCCTCCACAGAAGATTCAGCCAGAGGCTGGAAAGATGCATTTGGAACAGAATGCAGAGATTTGAAGCTCTTTACAATTGGTTTATTATCTTTCCTCCTTCAGTTCTGGAGTGCACCAGCATGCTTCTTGCCTGCTGAATGCCCTGCATGGGAAGGAAAATAATGGTGCAGAGCCCTCAGGCAGATGAACAGGGCCAGTGCCAGCCTTTCTTGGTTATCCCTGGGAAATACACATCCTAATTCAGCAGAACCCTTAAATGCAGGGCTTCCAGTAGCCCCACTGACTCATTAAGTACCTGTGTGCAGTTTAAACGTTTCTGAAGGATTAGCAAAGCTTAGCCCTGCCTGATGCTGAGCTTCAAATGAATTTGGCAAGACAGAAAGTGAACACTTAGAATCAAACTGTTAAAGGAACTGCACGGAAGCATTTATTCCTAACAAGGCACACTTGAACTTACAGCCTGCAATTCATAAGCCCCAGCTCCTTTAAAGCCCTGAGCAGTTATCTTCACTGCTCTAAAAGAAACAGAAAAGAGTTGTGAGGTCAGCCCCACCTTTTGAGCATTTTACTCCCCAGAAAAGCCCCTCCAGCAGAGCAGAGCAGCCTCAGTCTTCCATTTCAGAGTGTATTAAATTATTCAAGCACCATCCCAATTTCAAAGACAAAGTGGGTTCCTAAACACATTTCCCAGGCAAGTGTTAATACTGGGTTATTTGCAAACATCCACTGTGAGATTACAGCACAGCTACACATTCCCCTTCAGCAAGGATAAACCCCTGCTCTGTTATTAACAAACAGCTCCCCACTTCCCATCTGCAGCTCTTAGAAGTGACAGAAAAGTCAATCACGACACTGCTCCTAAAATTCCAAGCGAAGCTACGCAGAGTTGTGTGAAGAGCCCATTACTGCCAGGCTCCAAAATGTCCTTTTCGTGCTTCTGAGCCGAGAGCTGCTCCCACACTGATGACACTCAGTCTGCTGATCAACCCCGAGAATTCAGGTAACACCCTGCAGCCTGCACTAATTACCTCGAGCATCAATTACAAGCCCAATAAAGCCATTTGCAAGGAGTGACAGTCAGGAGCTTGCGAGGACTTGATGTCATTCAGCATTATTAAATTTGCAATCCATCCTCATCCCGTGTTGTGCAAGGCAGACCACAGGTAAGCTGATTTACCACGTCAGGTTCCACTTCAGGGCCCTAAACACACGATGTGGAAACAGGAGGAGGGTCTAAAAAAGGGCACATAAAAGCAGTTCATAATCTACCAGAACACACACAAGATAAGAAAAGAATCATTAGTTCAATATCGACGCTGTTTTTCAAATTTACTGGGGTAAGAGAACTGTAATCTGTTCCAAATAAAGCTAAGTCAACATCTACAAATAAAAGCTACTATATTTATAGCATATTTATTCTCTTGATCTATTATATGTGAGTTTTATAATGTGTTACACCTGTAAGAACACAGCCAAAGCTGAGAAGAGGCATCAATGCAGGACAATCTCAAAGAGATCAGGGAAAGATGACCCAAAGAACATGAGAGTAACCTTTCAAAGTCAAGTTCACGTGTAACAGGACCAAAAGAAATTAAGAATTAGAACAAAGTGTCCTCTATTTGTTTGGGCAAACAGATGTTATTTGGCCCAGTGCTTTTATCAGCAACAGAGTCGATAAAGCAAGCCCAAACCTTCAGTTCAGAAAGGTGATTCCCTCCTAACAGGCAGAAATAACAGGAGCACCTGCTCGTGTGCTGCAGGTGTTTACGGCAGGGAATGGCAAAGAAAACAAGAGCAGGAACCTCAGTTAATTCTTGACATTGACAGCCAACCCTCAGCTGAAGGCAGAGCTGCACCCCAGCTCTCAGAAACTGAGCAGGTTTTCCAACAGCCTCATCTTTCACTGGGGGGACACAAAACCAGAGGTAAAACAAAGCCTGGAGCCCACTCCTGGTCCTCTCCTCAGAACACACTTGAGTGGGGCAGGAACACAGCAGGAGTTTCTGACTTGGGATTAAAAATACCAGAGAATGTTTTCCAAGCAAGGCGAGGCATTTAGTCACTGACACCTTTTAATTGCATTTCACGTGGCATTTACAGTTGGCTTCTCCGAATCCCTTTTCTGGAGGGAGGAGAGGAAAGAGGGGGAAGTCCTGTGTTTTCCAGGCAAGCTGTTCTCCAAGGATTTTCTTCCTTTTCCTACATAAAGAACAAGCTTTCCGTGAGTGCCAAGACTCCAGCACCAGCTGGTTCCAGCAAACTGCACTGGTGCTATAAGCAGGTTCTCCACACCCACTCCATGGAACTGGAATTTCAGCAACACTCTGGAGATGTGAATGGCAGAACCCCCTCAGAAGTGTGGCGCAGAGCCTCTAGCTGCACTCCCGAGGATCAGGGCTGAATCCTCCACCTCCAGCACTCCTGGAACACTGGGATGCACAACACGAGTCAAACCAGCCACTCGTGGCTACTCAGGAATTCCACTGGCAGCTCGAGCAACAAAGGAAGCGCAGACTCAGCAATTCAATGAACGTCCTGATGCTTTGTCAGCAGCACTGGCCACCGAGAGCCCTGGCTAAACCTGCCACGCTGCTTAGGGCTTCAGGTTGATCCATTTACTTAATTATAAACAAGAGATCAGACAGCAATTCATTTTGCTTTGTTGGGAGGTGGAGGGGGGGGTTTAATTTTTTTTTAAGCCATTAAGTCCAAGTAACAGCAAACTTTGTGCTGTGCCCTTTTCCACTGCAGCGCTAAGATTTTTCTCAGAATAGCCCGGTTGTGAATTTTAAGTTCATTGTGTGCTTTCAGTGTTGTAGAGTAGCAAAAAAACTTCTGAATTAGAAGAACAGCTAGCCAGAGCTGCAGGTAGCTCCACTCAAGGAAGTCTGTCCACTTGCTGGAGCTTCCCAGGTTTCCAAATAAGTATTACCAAAATAAAAATCAAGAAAACACAGTACTAAGAACACAGAGCTGCCAGTGTACCTGAATGACTGTAAATATCAGTTGTAAAGTGTTCTCCAAGAAAACAAAATGAAACACCTTCAGCTTGAAGTATTTAAACACCCAAAACCAGAAGAAAATCCAGTTGGTAAATAGAATGTGGCTGCTGTGCAGGAAGACTGTTAAAGGCTTTCTAAGGTAAAACTCTATTTGGATAATTCGTGATAAACCCAAGGTCCAATGGACTGCTTAGTCAAATACATTGTAGATAGTACATTAAAATATATATTTTTTTAAAAAAAACCACAAATATCAACATAAAAATCTCACTGTAGCTCACGTTCACTGCCTCAGCTCATAAGTTGTGTCTTACCACTCTTTTTGCAAAGCTCCAAAAGTCCGTTTTCATGAGGGGAAAAAGAGCAGCTGAAGTATCGCAGCCCCTCCAGCCCCTGCTCCAGGCAGGCTTCGTGTCCCAGCACAAAAAGGCAGCAGAGAAGTGGCACCTTTCCCTTCTGCACAGCCAGAAACATCCAGAATCCCACTGAGGACCCTTCCAGGCTCACGGTAAGAGGCAGTAAAAGCCCTTAAAGCTCATTTTTCAACCTCACCTTGGCCGCCCCAGCCTGGATGAGCTTCCTCAGGCAGCACGGGGGTGACCAGCAGGGAGTGCAGAGGGATGAGCTGGGAAAGGGAATGCTCCTGGAAAACTGGGAGCAGGGCAGGCACACCTGATCCTTCCTTCAGCACTCTCCGGGCTATCTTTAGCACACACTCAAATTGTGCAACCCCCAGGGAATGTTTTGTTGGGTGAGGAAGGACAAAAGGATGCCAGTGGCTGTTTTGCCACGTTTGGTTGACTGGGGTAAAATAAAGCACAAATTGTGAGAAGCCACCAGAATCTGAGATTTTTGGCGGGTTTGAGGGGTGGTTTTTTTTTGTTTGTTTTGGGGGTTTTTAGTTGGTTGGTTTTTTCATTGTGCTTATTGGGGTTTTTATGAAAAACTAGCACATGAAGGGAAGTTTCCCAAAGTATAAATTATTGTCCACACTACTTTTATGAAGGGAAACAGTTTTTTTTTTCCTTGCTATCAAAGCAAGTGAGTGAGCAGGGCTGGGTTTTTCAGTTGCCTTAAGTAAGGCTGCAGTAATGCATTCCTTCAGCTCAGTCTGCAGCATGAAAAATCACATTGTCAGAGGTGCAGAACGTAGCCCAGCCACCTCAGTAACAGCCTGCTACCAAAGCAGCAAATCCTAAAGCAACTGCTTTCCCCAGAAATACCACAATTAATAGTTAATGAGTTGGTGCTGTGCAGCTGCCTTTGCTGTTTGTAATCCTGTCCTGCCTACAGGAAGCCTTCATGGTGGACTTTGATGCTCAACAGTGGATTACTGGTCACACGTAAATAAAAATATCTGCGGCTCCGTGGGTAGTGAGACATCAAAGGAATTAGACACTGGTGCTAAGTTGGAAAATACATGTAAAGAACTCACATCCCCATGGAGGAAGTGAAAAGAAAAGCCCGTACAAAATCGTCATGTGAGGCCAAGCTAACAGATGGACCCCAAATATAAACTCCTGGGAGGTTAGGAGAGCCAAGCAAAGACAAAGTTAAATCTGGGAGGGCTATCTGGAGTGCTTTTAGAGGAGCTAAGCAAAGTGAGGATGGCAGGAATCTTTTCCAGCTAACACTGAACATGGAGAAAAGGCTC
>VYZR01125522.1:3323-16992 GCA_013400675.1 Oxylabes madagascariensis
AACATGATTTCCTCTTTTTGTCTTTTCTTTTTGTCACAGCAAATAAATTATTCTTTTGTGAAAAACACCCAAAAACTTATGTATCCCTCTATTTTCAAGGATATGTTTTCATTAACTCAGGTCTAGAGTTTAGAAAACAGGAGAAAATTTTTATCACTGTTTTAATTTGATTAATTAAATGTTGATGGAAAAATCAGCACTTCAATATGTGAACCATTTTCATTAATTTTACAGATGTCAACAGGAACTGGTTTTGCAAAAAGTCAGGGGCAGAAATGTTTTTACTGCAGTTTTACGGTTTTATATTTTATAACTTTGAAATTAAACAAAACAAAGGCTCCCTCCCTTGATGAGCTGCACCTTCTGAAAACAATTGGGTTTCTAGCCAAAATGGAAATGCAAGGGCAGAATTTTTCAGGGGGGACATTCTTTCACTGCTATTCCTGTTGAAACAAAAAGAAAATTGCCCTTGAAAATCCAAACTGCTGGCTTCACTAAAATATACAATTTCACCACCGACCTGCCAGGGATGGTTAATTTAGTGTAATTTATGCACAGAAGAAAATCCCTTGCTAGTGCTATGAAGTGGAGAGGCTATCAGCCAGGTTGTGACAGTAGTTTTGTGGAAAAAGACACCTTTAACCTGCATAGCTGAAGTCATCTCCTTGAACTTTAGCAACCACTGTTTATATTACCTTGGGAAAATGTACTAAGGACATGTAATTCCTTAATTCCCATACAAGCTGTCCTCAGTCTGCCCTTTACCATTCCTTAAACTCTGGGATGTTTGGGGACTCTATTTAAATAAAAATAATGAATCCTTGTTGATACTTTGAGGTTGTTTTTTCTGAAAATGGTGGCAACTGTGGAATGCATCTGTGTCTACCTTACTGATAAAGCTGCTACCGTGGTAAGAGTGAAGAGACTATTTGATCTCTGTGACTGAACCCTGAATAAACAATTTATACATTCAGAAAGTTGATGGCTGCTGGAAGATGGTTCATCAATCTCTGCAGGTGCTTTCAAGATTAACAATTATTGAACTTGGACAGGAAAAAAAGTAAAAGGTGGGTTTAAAATTATTCAGGTGGATGCAATTAAGGAACAGAAGTTGATTCTCTGAGTGGGAAGAGGAAAACCTGTGCAATATTTTGCCACTGGAGAATTGGTTTTGCTGCAGGTTAGTTCACTGTTAAAGGAAGCAAACGAATATGAAAATAATAATTAAAAAATAAAATTTGGTCTACAGTAGAAGAATCCTGGGTGTAGCTTTAGGGCAAAGAATTCTCCAGACTGGTGTTGAAACTCATGTAGGAGAATGCATAATTCTTCTGTCTTTGGATCTTATCTACATAGAATATTCTTAAAGCTCAGGCAAGGTCTGCAGATGCATTCACTGCATTTGAATATCTCAATTGTATATTGAAGGTCATCTACACAGCTGGAGCCAAGGGTACCAGGAAAACTGGTGTTTTGGAAGCCAGCACTGCTGCTGAGGGCTTCATTGGACTGCAGAATTTCAGTTGAAAACTGAGTCCAGTGATGTGCTAGCATTTTTCTGTTTGAACACTATTCCTAAAAGGGATAGTTTCCCAAATTTAGGCCATATTTAGGCCACTAAGAGAAAACACTGAATTTTCCTTCAGCAAACAATTTATGTTCATGAAGAACCTTGCTGATGTCAGCACAGTTGTGCAGGCATGTACTGGGTGCACATTTTCTTTGAGAGATTCCTAGGAATTGGCACTTCCTAAATCTGTGGCTGTTCTAGAAGGCATCCAAATGGCTGCTGAGAAGAGTCAAAGTCACAAGCAAGGAAAATCTACAAGGCAGTGTGTATGTAGATACTTGCATTATGACCATGGTGAGCCTCACTAATATTTAGTGTCAGCTCAATGGCACTTAGAGTGGTGAGTTTGGAGTAAATTTAGGAATCAGAAACATATGTTTTCTGAAGAAATATAGATTCCTAAAAGATTTCTTGTTAGATTTCAGGATGAGAAAAATCTCTGTGATGATGCAGTCTGATTTTCTTTATTACTGGGGCCAGAATTTCATTGAGAAGTGCCTGCAATAAATGTAGCTGTATTTGATTGAGCTAGCTAAAGAATATGAAGATAAATTGGGGCAGATAATTTGCTATTTTCTCCCTTCATAGAGTTCAAAAATAGGTTTTACAAAAAAGCAATTGTGCCTCCTTCAATTATTGAGGCTGCTGTAGTCAAGCCTTTTAATGAACAAATTTTGTAGAATTTAGGGTCTCTGAAGTGCAAAGCCACAACAGAGTGTGGCTCTTAATGTGCCATATGAGCATTATGTTGCTGGCTTTCTCTGTCAAAGCTGGCATGTATCAGAATGCAATAAAAGAAAAACTATTTCATTCAAAATTAAATGGCCACATCCAATTAAAGAAAAGACTGAAGTCTGAAACTGTAAAATCCATTGAAAGTTCCTTTCTGTTTTAGAGGAAATGTACCAATTGCTAATGGAAGTGTTACTCTAAACGATTGGCTACTAGTTAACTATTATGTGTTCTAGCAGTATTTGTGGATGGATTTTTTTTTTTGTCATTCCTCTTCCTCAGAAGATTTGGGGAAAAGAACAGAAAACTATTGAAAAGATTTCCTTAGTCTTTTATCTTTTGAATTTGTGTCATACTAACAAAAAGATGTTTTGAAGTCTTTAACCATTAATTGACTAACTGGTTTTCTTTAGACATAAAACTTGTCAAGGCCTTGATTGTTGTGAATCCATGGTGATAGATTCTGGCTGACTGCCTAAGTACAAGGTCTCTGAACACTAGGATAACACTTTCTGAAACAGTTAGGGCTTATACTCCATAATGCCATTTAAACAAACTTAATTGACTAAAACTTTCACTTTTGTGCATTCTGTATTTGCAAGAAGAGGCCTTTTAGGAATAGACCCTAAGTGACAAAATCTGACCTCTACCTAGCCTTAGATTTCTCAATTCTTGTTTATTTACACAAAATAAGCCAATATGAACTGCCTTAAAAAATTCACTATAAGCAGAAAGTCTCCTATATACCATAATTTTTCTCTAGTGAATAACCTTAGAATGAGTCCAAATTGAGACTCTCTGAACAGCATAAAATTCACACACTTCTGCAGTAAGACTAATCATTATCCTCAGATAAGTGCCTATATATGTAAGTCAGTAGGGTTGTTCTACATGAAATGACTAAAAGTTTTAGACAAAGCTAAGACCTGCCTATTTTTTTCAGTTGTTGTTGTTGCAGTGAAACTTTAGTAAAGAGACATCCTTGGGATGATTTTCTTAAATTTTGAGTTCTGGGCATATGCTGAATTATACGTCTATCTCTACAGATCAGTGATTTTCATTTTCTATTTTTCCATTCTTCTTTCACTGGCAAAGTAACTTGGGGTTGAATGGAAGCAGTATGTCAGATTTAAATAATATACAGGAATGATAAAATTCTAACACTTTTTTTCAGGGAACATGACAACTCTGGGATAACTGTTTTATCTCTACGAAGTCTTCAAACATCACAAGGTAGAATTCTTAGCATCTCTAAGGAGTTTTGAATAGCCCACATGACGTGGGTTGCTGACAGTTCTCTACTCTGTAGTTGTCAGGGCCCTTACAGCTCAAAATCTTCACCTGTGGGCTCCCCCAGCCCCTGTCCACAGGCTCTGGAGCTTCCTCAGTCCCTGCCTGAGCGAGATCATGGTCATGGGCCCCACCTGATCCTGAGCCTGACCCATGGGCTGATGGCCTTGACCCCTCACTGTTTTACCACAAACCTGTTCAAAGATCATGATCCCAGCTGCACTCACTGGGTCTGATCCTGACCTGCAGATAGACTTCCAGCTTGACCTTGGATTTGCTTCATCACCACACACTTGTCTAATTGTCTGAACTCTTGGTTGAATATCAGCTGCTGTCTATGGTCCTGCCCTGCCTCCTCAGGGGGACAGCCAGGACCCTGCCCTGGTGACATTGCCCTTGGCTCCCTGTTCCCTGGGAGAGAGCTGCCCTTGCTGCTTCCTGACAGTAATGCAAAAGCTTTTATCTTATCAAAACAATAGTGCAGACCAGAACCAGGTGCCAGTCTTTACCCTGCAGTAGCCATAAGGAGATTTCCAGTGTTGTTGGTGATTTTTTGGGGGAAGGGGGGAATATCACTAAGAAGCCCATCCAGTGACGTGAGCTCCTGTTGATAGTGCATTTGTTTTGTGAGCAGAGAATGTCTCTCAGTTATTTTCCTAGAATTGCCACAGAGCTCTAACATAAACATCCCACTTTCTTTTAATGCATCTTTGAAAAAATTCTCCAAGGAAAGAGGATTTTAGCCTGAGCAGTTCTGTTTTGAGGTAAAAATCACATGGCTGAGTTGGGACTTGGCCTTAACAGGCCCATTTCACTACGAAGTCTAGCTGCAACCTGGAATAGAGCAGAAGAGTAATTTTTTTTTCTCTTGAACTCATAAAGGTACTGCAAACCCAAGTCAAGTAGACACTACACAATCAATGTGCCAGTTGTTCCTCGTAAGAGAATGCAACTATTATTAGAGTTTAGAGTTAGTATGAACATCTTTCTGATTTCAAGGGTTTTTAATGTATTTTTTTCTTAACTGACCTTGGTTTTGCTAATCAAAACAAAAAATACCCACCCACCCTCAAGTCTCAATTTTCTTTAAAGACAATTTTTAATGGAAAAGTGTTCCAGTTTTCAATTAATGGAAATTAATTCTGAAGGAAATTTTATCTTTGAAAGTTTTGTGTATATTTATATTGATACATAAAATCATATTTTTGCTATGGAGAACTTGGTTTTCTTGACTTCTGCATTTAACTAAGCACTTTGCTGTTAGAAGGCAAACATTGGTGATGTGGCAGTGGTTTGTGAAGCAGCTATAAATGTGATATATCCACAAACAGAGAATGCTTTTAAGATATCTGAAATAATAACTCTGAGACTATGCCAGCTTTGTTAAGACCATTATCTCAATCAATAGCACTTGTATATGTGATATCTAAAAGGTATTATTTAATTATTATGCAGGTCTTATTTGACTGCAAAGGCACTGAGAACCTTTCAACATGAAGGTGCAGCATCCTTAGGTCAACTCTTTAATTTATCAGGACAAGATGAGACTCTGAATAACAGTGTGTCTTGTCACTGTTTTACAGAATCAAGTCTACTGAGAGCATACAGCACAAATCTTAACAACACAGTTTCAGAACAGTAAAAGAAAATGTTTTTGAAGGAAAAGTGTTGCTGCCAATAATGCTAGGATGATGAAATGTACAGTGATTTGTATTTTGATGTGCTGCATCCATACAGCTGGAAATTGGATGCAGAGTCAAAACTACTACTGAGAAAATGTTCAGTACTGGCAAGAAGAAAGCATCTGCCACCACTGAAAAAAGGATGTGTAATCCTTGTAGGGCTCTGTGCCCTATCTCCACAATGAGTGGTAACCTATATGAAGGAATAAGAAGGGTATAGATTGTGCTCTTGTAGTGCACTGTTTATTTACTGGGGTTTTTTTCCCTAACATTATAAAATAGTTTGGACATTATGTAAGTTTTCTGATATGACTTCATGACCCTTCCTTTTTCCCCATGAACTTGCACCTTAATAGAATTAAACCAATTTATTAATAATAAAGACGTGTTGAAATACCAAATACTGTAATGTAAAACATTACAAGAATCTCTTCTGCCAGTAGTAAATGACAAAATTGAAAAGGTATGTGTTAAAGGAACATTAATAACCAGCAGCACAGTCTCTCTAGTAGAGGTAGTGGAGAGTTGAGTGGTTGCATAGGATTTAGTGAGAAGCAGGAATAGCTGTTTGCTGCACAAGTTCATGGACTTGTTCCTCATGTGTCAGTCACTGAACAGCTGGGAATGTGAAGCACTACCCGCAGGTACCCAGAGATGCTGGAGCAGGGTTCAGGCACTTGAGATACTGGGGCAATAAGGAAATCTTTCTGCTGCCATCAGTTCTGCTCAGTCACCTCTGGCTCAGCATCAGAGAGCAAAAGGACTGCAATTTCATCCCTGTTTCCTCGCTTCTCTCTTTCTCTTGTGCAGTTCTCAGTTTTTTGCTGAATGAGTAGAGCTGGTTCAATCTGCATTACAAGTCTTTAGGCATTTCTTGCCTAGGGCATCCAAGAAAAATGTCACTGTTGTTTCCCTATCTGCTCTACAGTAATCTGGGTGTTTGTCTCAGGCCTACCTAAGGTACAAAGCCCCAACAAAGTAAGGAAAGAACAAGGGGATTTTATCCTTGGAAAGACAGGAGAAGTCCTTCTACTACTAAGCAGCTTGCAAGGCCAAAAGTTGGTAATTTTACATAATTAATATTTCTTTACTTCGTCTCTGATCATTCACTTGTCCAAAAGCTGTTTCAGGCCAGTTTACTCACTCACAGACGGACTAGTAACGTGGACTAGTAATTATTGTAGGTTTAAGACACCTAAACCCAAAATACTGTCAGATATGACTATTGCACAAGAGGATCAGACTAAGAACCTGACACATTACTACTCTTTCAGATTAGCAAAGCCTTGGATGCAGGCGTCCCTCCATCATGCCTAAAATAATGCTAATCCCTATACCTAAGATTTTGCAATTCTGTAGCTGGACAGCACCTATTCTAAAAGGATTTTCCGTTGCTGCTGTCTTCTTAGCAGATTAATTATAGGAGGAGACTCCATAGAACAAGCCATGCTTGACCTGCACAGAATCTTCAGATGTCTTGACTTTTTTCACTTTAAAAAAATCTCAAGCATTAACAATTAGTAGTGGAGAAATATTAAAATTGTGTTTATATTTTACGAATGACATTACCTCCATTTTTCCCTTGTGAAAGGGGAAAGACCAGTGGCGCGAGACACTAAGGAACTTCCTAATTTAAGATTTAATTTAACCCACTTTCACACAACATAGATTATACCATAAAGATACCACTACTGAAACTACATTTTGCAGTGCAGCAATGAGACAAAGTTTTACAGTGGAAGTGTAGGAAGTGTATACACATTTGTGCTATATTTCCAGCTTTTATTTCTAAAAAAAATATATATATTTTTAAGTAATCAATTCAAGTATAGCTAAAAATAATAATCTGCTTTTAAAAACATTGATTTGCAGCCATCTGGGCCCACTTTAATTTGATGGGCTAGGGGTTATGATATAAGAAGTGTGGTGCCAAGGAAGTAGAATGTCTTCTTCCTTCATGAAGTTAAGGTATTTCATATTGTGATAAACCATAAATAATGATTCTGTGAGTCACATTCTGGAAAACCCTCTAAAGTACAGATCAATTTGCTTAGATTCCCTAGTTCTGCCTTGGAGCATTCCTTTTATATCCTAAAACTCACAGTGCTCTTAAAGACTTTTCACTGCAACTTTCATGCTTATTGAGAGGTGAGGAAGATCAAGGTAGGATATTCATAGTCCTTTCAACAGAGATAGGAAATAGATACATTTTAGAACTGCTTTGGTCTCTTTATTGTGCAGGATTCTTACTGAAAATTTTATTCTTTCAAGCTAAAGACTAGTAATTTATTTTACCACATCTTTTGCAGTTTCCTGTACAAACTTTTGCAGACCACAGTTGTGGATGTCCCTCCTGAAATGGCACTTTCTGCTCTATTCTCTCTGGAAGGGAAATGGAACTCACGTGTGAGTCTCCATCCTCCTAGCACTTCATAGAGACGCCTGACCAGAGACTGCTGATGCACAGGCAGCTGGAATATGTGCTGTCTTATACAGAGAAGGAGTGTGGGAATAAGTAAACAGAAGGGCCAGAAATTCTCACTCTAGGGAACTGTGGAACCGATACTAGAAGACTGTCAAGTTAGAATATCCCTAGAATAATAGGACATGAGTTCAAGCCACACATAAATCCAGATTTCAGAGGCTTGAGCTCAGGTAAGACTCCAGATTACATGAAATTTGTAAGAAAAGTACAGGAAATCTACAGTGATTTCATGTATTTAAAACCTGTTCTCAATCACAATAAGACAAATTAAGTTTCAACAGAAAAAAAAATCCTGGAAGGGATTCCCAGAATTTTGAATGAAGAAATTTTCAAAAATTCAAGTTTCAGATATTACTTTACTTGAAAACTGTTTCAGGCTGAGGCGGGATCTGAATCTAATTATCACAGCCCTACAAAATTATTTTACATATAGAAGCTTATGATATACATAATTATCTTATTCCAGTTTGTATTCTAGAACAAACATGTCTGCACGACACAGTTATTCAGTAAGGATACTGCTTTTATTCTTGAGTAATTCCATGTACAGTCAAGCTCTCAGTCAAATCACTACAACTCTGTATGTAGATGAATTGTCAGTCTCTCTCTGCTTGCATTTACAGGAAATCTGTATCTCTGTCATTGAATGCACTGGCAGATCTGAAATTGTCCCATTTGTTTGGAGAGTAGGCAGAGATCTTACAACCTCTCATCCCTATTAGCCTACTATTTCTGTGTCCTTTGCAGGTGTTATGAACTGCATTTTTAATATTTTGTGTTAAATGTCATTAGCAAACTAATAAACGCTATGGATGGAGGGGAAAGCTTTTGCTTCCCTTGTTTGCCAGAAAGAATGAGGGGTTTGTTTCCAAAAGGAAGAGTTTTTGAGTGTGACATCAACTTTACATATAGGTCCAAGAGAAGAAAATTGAGTTGCTTTTCTTTGGGAAGGGGGAGGAAATAAATTTCTGTTCTAGTTCCGTAAAAAACCCTACATATTAGACCTTTTCACCATAAAGACTGTCTTTTCTTTTCTTCATGCTATTCGTGTTTGTCACCTGTGTTTGCCTAATTCTGTCACAAGTACTGTCTCAAAGCCTTAATAAAACATTAATGTCCAAGCCCCAGAACTTCCACTGTTACATTTCTATCATTTATCTCTGTTACTGATTTTAGCTATGGTTGCTTTTTAAAAAGTAAAACAACAAGCTATACATTTCAAGGAAGGGACAAGATTAATGAATGTATACAACTGGGACCTGCTGCTCATGATGTAAAATATCAGTTGTAACTCTTAATATGTACTTAAAATAGTTAATTTTCTACTTCGTGTAGTTCTTGTAGCTCCACTTTAATATTCTTCTCTAATATAGGTGTCAAAAATTCAAGTATAAACTGAATGGCCTTATTAGCATCTTTTTAATGAGTAAATAAGTGTAGCTTTTGATTCAATTGCACCTAAAAGTTGTCACTATATGGCTATTTTCTAGCCCATAAGAAATTACATGGTGCTGGCTGTTGAGGCATGTTTAATGTGAGCTCATCCCAGCCATATTCTCAGCAGAGAGCAATTCCTGAAAAGCCCATGAAGATGGATCGGCTCTCTTCTTTCTTCCCCGGTATTTCCCCCAGCAGACTGGAAGGAAGAAATCAGTTCTGTTATCACTTTTACAGTTTACGTGCTGTGGACAGGAGTCTGCATCCTTGTTTAATGTCACAGCAGACTGTAGATATCAGGCATTACACAAACATTCAGCGATAGCATTTTTCAGAATCACAAGACCAGTTGGTTTTCTTGTTGAGGAGGTCATTCTAGATTTCCAGAATAGGACTAGTGAACAGAGATCCTCATTTTTCAGATATTTTTGTTCTTTAAATAAGTGTCACGAGCCCTGAGTCACTGTCACCTGCAGGGGTTCTAGAAGGTTCCCTCCCACCTGCCGTCAGCAGTGAGGGCCCAAAGGCACATGAGGCATTAGCTGGAGTTTTTGGAGAAGAGGAGGATGTGTTTGTCCCACTCCCCGGTTACTGGTGGGAGAAAACCCAGCCTGAGGGGTCCAGCACCTGGATGCAGCCTCTGCAGGCACGGCCCAGAGTGTACAGCTGCCTCAGAGGAATCCGCCCCGTCACCAGCTCCATCCCAGAACCACAGAGTAACACTAATTGGGCAAATGCAGGGAGCCTGAGCGTTTGGAGTTGCTCACCTGGGGATGATCAACCCTCGTCACAGGGGGCTCCGTGCCCAAGGGCAGGCAGGGATGGCTGTCATGCACGAAGCCGGTGCTGGGCTGCCTGGGAAGATGGGAGCAGCAGTCGCGTTGTCCTTGGATAAAGCAGGGCCGTGAAGGGCAGGGGCTGCCGGTCCTGGGCTCCCCGGACCCCCGCGCCCTGCGAGGTGGGCACCGTGCGGGAGCAGCAGCAGCGCCCGCCGGGGCTGCGAGCAGGTCAGTGCCGAATTTCAGCTGAAATTCCTCTCCTTCTTTCCTCTCTGAGGGATGTTTGGCATCACGTTAACTTCTTTTGGAGACTTTGAAAGTATGTATCAAGGAAGCTCCCTTTACAAATCATCATCTACTTAAGTCTTCTTTGGTTCAAATGTTATTAGCTTTTTTATTGAAAGCAAACTTTTTTCATAAAGATCTGTTTTCCTTTGAAACAAAGGATTTGAATTTTTATATCAGAGTGGCCTTTAGGTTGTTTGTTATTTGTTTATCTTGTAGTATGGTATTTCATTTTAAGGAAGAATTCTTTTGGGGAGGTTTATTTTGTTCAAAAATTTAAAATTTGATGTGTTTGACTTAAGATTCTATGGGTTTTGTTGATAACTTGTTTTCCACAGGAAAAAGTACGTTTTGTCACAATGGCTTTTCCCTTCAGAAGGGAATTCTGTAACTCTTTAATGTGTAATGTGGTTGTCTATGCATCGGTTTTCTGGGGCTTTCTTCTGTTGTTAAATAACAAACTGGGGCTTCTTAAGTGTGAGAAAGGAAAATAGCCTTTTTACTACTGTTTACCTCGTCACTGGTATTATATAGTTCTTCATGTCATAAAAATGTTCTTTAATCATGGTAGATTTAATCCTATATACCAACTCCTCCATTGTGCAAGGCTTTGGAACAGGACAGCACTTGCTGGGTTACTGAATCCTCCCCTCCCTATTGCAGCCGTCACATTGGATAATTTGGTTTTGAAGTGTGTTGTAGTGTATCTTAACAACCCTTGTGTGGTTTATTCCCACTATTCCCAGAGGATGGCTGTTACAGAATGTGATTACTTTACAACATTGCTGGTGACCCATTTGCCATTGGAACTGACTTGGGATAAAGTCAAAAACAATGAGCTACCACCATACACTTAAAAAAAATTCATGGCCAGCTAAAGTCTGTTTGGACTCATGCCAAAAACCTCTTTTATTTTTTTTTTCTCTCAGCTTTTTAACTAGAAGTTAGACAGCAATCCTGTCCTCTCTCATCTCTTGTTATAGTAGACTAAATAAATCAAGCTTGTTTAATCTCATTTTATAAAATAAGCTTTCCATTGGCCTTATCTACCTAGCAGTCCTCCTCCACCTGCTCTAAGTCTGGTTAATTTCCCAAATGCAGGTGACTAGATTGAATGCAGTATTTCAGGTGAGCTCTTCCCAGACCTTTACACAACATTATTGCTTTTCCTTGGCTCTGTTGGAAGTTGCACCAGGTGCCATACAGTGATGATCCCCAATTGTTGTATTTTAGCAGTTATCCTATTGATATTGAGAAATTAGACAATTTTTGCTTTTTTAGCACATAATATATTTGAGGTTTGTTTTTAAACTAGAGGAAATTTAATGTGTTTTCATCTACTTTCAATAATCCTAGGCTATATCTCTTAAATATTTTTATCAATTATTTGTACATTGTTGCTTTTGACTTGCTATTGTAAAGTTTTTGCTATTACTGGAAACTGAATGAAGAAATATCAACATCAGACCTCATATTTCAATTCTTATAATAGTCTTTATTTGGCTTGTATCAGTTTTGTTTTGTTTAAGTTTGGTAGAGATTCCTTGTAGCTGTTGTGGTCTCAAATTCTAGAGTTCTGAGTTGGATTGGAGATTAACTAGACTCCTGTAGTCTGGGACCACACCAGATTTGATTTTTTTTCCACTTCATCTGATTTTTATTCTCTAGTGTCATTCCTATCAGTTGTTCTCCTTTCACCCCTATGCTCAGTATTGTCCTTCTCATTTAAATGAATACAACATATCAATTCAAGGTTGGAACATGCCTGCATTATCCTTAAACTTTACTGCATTAGTTTCTTTCTTTCATTAATGTAACTGAAAAAAATATCTTCATCTATTTTAATATCCTTTGCAAAGCCTAGGACAGCTCCTCTCTTGGCAGTTCTCACTTCACCCCAGGCTTCTCAGTTAAGTACCAATGAGCACACACAAGTGCTTTTCCCCATGTGTTCTGTCTGTTTCTCTTTTCACATCTAACACTTCTTGGGGCAGTAGTGCATCCAGTTACGCCTGGAGTACCTTCTTCTGGGTTTCTTTTTTCTTTTTACTGTGTTTGGAATGTAGATTCTTGATTATTTAAATATTCTTTATGTGAAGTATTAGTAAGACTTTGCTCCCTATTCAACCTAGTAACTCCACGGTCCAGCTAATGTAACTACACCAGTTTGCCTTTCTGGAATTTAAAGGTTTAGAGATCCACTTACTTAGTTTATTCTCCTGTTTAACTTACACCAGTTTTGTCTGACTTGATTTCTACACCTGGCTACTTTGTAATATTCACTACTTGTCAGTAATATAGATATAATACATCTTGTCACCTCTTACTGTTCTGATGAGGATTTGATTGTACATTGCATCCACAAATAACTGAATGTTACTGCTGTGGATAACATTTACAGCCCATTTTGTCCCTAATTTTGTGATTATAAGCAAACACCCTTAGCCACCACTCCAGGAAAAGAATAACTGTGTCATGCTGCATACAATGGACCCAGACTTGGGGAATACCAGACTCCAAGATAATGTTTCCCATGCTTTCCTCTGCTGCAGTGAACCCTACTAACAGTACCACCAGAGTTAGGCTGACTTTTTTTAATAGACTTGAGCACCTGTAGTTCAGCTTCTCTGAAAATCAATTTCTGAGCCTATAAAATGGATTAGTCTCTAGCCAATCTTTAACCTACTTTTGAGTAGGTATGCATATGTAACCCACTGTTCAGTGTGCTATGCATCCCTCTCTGTGGCTGCATCTGGCCAACAGCGGATATGAGTATGCTACAGCTGCTTGCTAGGATATTTAACTCGAGGTGTAAAGGTTTGTGAGTCAGCCCTGGAGGTCCCAGGTAATGAGCAAGATGGTGATTATTACACTTCCAGGATTGTATGTACGTGCATTCCTAAGGACAGCTTGTGATGTGGGTGTGGAGAGGATAGTTTCATTCTGGGGGTAAAAAAACTGTTGTGAGCTTTAGAACAGATAAAAGGAAACTATTACAAAATACATCAAAAGAGACTTCACAGAAATATGCCTGTCCTCATTTTAATGTCTGCAATACAAAAAAACTGGGAAAATGTTGCACAAATGAGTTTACCATTTAATAGCTGATGAAATTACATGGTTTTGCAATAATTGTTTTCAAGATGGGGATGCACAACTCACTATGTTATTCTTCTAGAACTCAGATTAGTGTGTAAACTAGTCTGTGTATCTATGCATACAAAAGCTAAACTAAATTACTTATGCAATAATTCATTTTTATTGGTTTGCTTCATCCAAGATTATTAGCTATCAGAACAGATGTAGATATGTTGAGAGGTGCTCGGCATAAACAACCAAACAAACTTGTAGAATCTTTCACAGTCCTATATTTTCTTACTAATTCATAGGAATTTAAGGGGGTTTTTTT
>VYZR01125544.1:0-27690 GCA_013400675.1 Oxylabes madagascariensis
TTCTTCTTTTTTTTTTTTTTGGACGTTCCCAAATTCTTGATCTGAATAAGACAAATGCTACTGATGGTAAATGCAAAAATATTTTTTGTCAGTTTGAGTTTACTGATGCTGCTTTAGTCTGGATGACTGGAAAAGATAGAAATCTAGTATTTCTATACACCTGTTAGAGATCTGTTATTTCTTTACACCTGTAAACAGCCCTTCATGTGTATCTCTGCTCTTAAACATCAACCACCATGTGTGCAGCTTCCTGTCCCTTCTTTGCTGTCCCCAAAAACGTCTCTCATTTTTATCTTTGCTGGTTTTTTCACCCTTGCAGTTCACTGATACCATTTTCAGAGAGGCTTAATAAGAATGCAGAGTAATAAGAATAAATGCAGAAATCTTACGTGCATAAAAAGGAAACCACAGTCACCAGTATTCAAAAGCTCCTTCTCATCCTGAATTAGAGTGGCCTTCCTTCAGCACTGCAGAAGTGTTCAATAGAGGAAGCTGGAGCGTGTTTTCTAAAATGAAGTATGCTTATAAAGCAGTCTTCTGGCAGGTTTGAGATTTCTCTTATATGGGCAAAAATAATGCCACTTCGAAATCATTAAGTAAATGCATTTCAAATAGTCTCATGGAGAATCAGGTCCTTGGATTCAGCTGCAGTTTCCTGCGGCTTTTCTGTAGCCTTTTCCTGTTTTCTAGTATGTTCTGCACTGTTGTGTAAAGAACCTTTCATCAGTGGAGGGAAGTCATACACAGCACTATTAGAGATGTCAGCTGATTAAGTGAAAAATGCCTACTGAGAGTGCCACAAGCTGTTATCTTTAACGGAGCAAGGGCATGATTTTAAAATTGAAATACATTTTTAAGTGAGATCCCTTTTACAGTTACCTTAACAAGGAACCCAAGCTTTTCAAGTGGAATTGGTCCTACTAATCATTGAGAGGAAAAGAATTACTGAATATAATCATTGAAAATGGGTAAATGTCGGGGAGTATGAATAGCTAGTTGAAATTTGATGTTTCTAGATGATTATATTACAGAATTCTAGATGAGTTATGTGGATTTCAGGACCGGGTGGGAAAGCAGTGGCTGTAGGAACGTTGGGCATCTGTGGGGCTGCCTGTTCTGCCCTGAAGGGAACCCATCTGTGAGCAGGACTTGAAGCCAACCCAGCCTGACGTCATGGAGAATTTTCTCTATTTCCTTTTGTGTGGTGATTTTTGTCCTACAGTTTGTTTCTTTGTCTCAGGAGAAAAGGGATTTCCATTGTCAACTACTTGTTTGTTGTTGAGGCATGTCTTTTAACAAGCTCTTCATTCCCTCGTGGTAGGTGGAGGCCTTATCATTGCTGAAATAATGAATATATTTGTTGTTCTCTACAAAGTTTTATAAGTGATATTTTTGATACATTTTTCTCGTGCATTTGCAGGGGCACATACGTTTGAAATTAGATGTGGTGCCTTTTGGTTGGTGGGGTGGGGTGTGGTAGTGGTAGGAATATCCCAAATAAGAGAAGTTGTGGGAGGTGATAATTTTTGTGGAGGTTTTTTTTTGTGTGTGTGGCAGGCACTTGGGAGCAGAACTCTGCACTTCATTTCCCACACTTGGGGAAGTTGTATAACATGTGAGCATCTTGCAGGTCTGTGCACTCAGTCTTTCTCTCAGTCTTGTTTTTATATCTTCATTAATTTATTTGTGTTTAAAGCCAAGTAAGTATTTTGGTCCTGTTCTCTGGCTTCTGCTGAAATTATGGAAAACACAAGTGAGCATCTCTCTAGGTTAGCCAGGAGCCTTAAAGCAGATCCCCAGTCCTGGCGCCAGGCGGGGGTGGTTCTGAAGAGACCTTAAATAGTTTTTCCTCTGTGCTTTAAACATAAACTGGCTTTTCTTTTGCAGATACGGTGTTCGTCTTTCCAGTTTTGCTCTATTTCTCTTTTAACAGGCATGTCTGGCAAAAAAAGGCAAATCCTGGTGTCTTTTACTGAGTTGTTGGTGTCCTGCTTTGCTTTTGATGAAGGATCTTGTTTTATAGATGGGCAGAAAGGCTGCAGAAAATATTTGGCACTATCAGTTCCCCTCCTGTTTTCTCAATAAGTAGTTATCAGGAGGAAAAAACCGAGATTGGATTTTATTATGCTGTTAATAGTTTTATGGCTTTTGGGTGAGAGGGCTGCTTTGGTTCCTGTATCTGGGAACAATTCCTTTGTGCAGCTGGAAGGGTGGTAATGCTGTGGTGCTGGTAATGCTCTGATGATTCTGGAGAGTGTTTTGATCTTTAATTTACTGTTGTTACTGCAGCTCCCAGCAATAGTCTGTGCAGAAAGGCAGCTATTCCTGTGGAGCCAAAGAATTGCTGCCCCTTGATTGGTATCAATTTTGGATGGAGAGACATGGAAATGGCCTTTGCAGAGATGAGGAAAGCTGTGCTCCACAGAGTGGAGGTTGGGCAGAAAACTGCTCGTGCATTCCAGAGTGGCTCTCGGTTCTTGCATGTGTGAATTGCACTCAGTGGTGCAGTCTTACTGAAAAAACTCAAGGGTTCGGTATAGAATCAAGACCAGAACATGCACAACAAGGATGCTTGCCACAACACCTGAGCTTACTCTGCATCTCTTCCAAAATTAAGATCCTTTGTGTGCCATTATTCCTTTCCCTAGACAGGAAAGAAGAATAATTAAGACTTTTTGTGTGTGTGTGCATTTCAGATTGTGCAGTGAATGTCCACAAGAACTGCAGGAGTTTGCTGACTGAATGCAGCAGCATCAGACCCAAGGTGGGCTTTAACATTTGTTCTTTTGTAATGAGGCTTGACATAATACATTTAACTTATGTGAGTGGTTTAATTTACATCAGTACAGAATCTTGCCCTACATCTTTGAGGCATTGAGTAGTTATTAACTTGTTATTACAGTAATTAATGGTAATGTATAGAGGGAAAATAAAGTGAAATGTTTTACTGCTATACTGTGAATTACTTAGCCTGTTCCCCAGAACTGTGACTAACCCTAAGAGTGCTCAAACCTATCACTTTTTTGGGGAATATAATTGAATTATATGGTACCTTTGTATGTTGTGACATCTCAAAGCTGATGGAAGAGCGTGAGGGGTGGAGGGGAATTTGGTCATAAGAGTTGCATATTATTTCTAAGCTGGAAAATGCAGAGTATGTGATTTCATTTGGGAACTGTGATGAACCTGGTCTTGCTATGCTGTTTATTTTTTACCTCTGTCACCATGGTGCCTGTGACTGCATGTAAGGTCACAGGTTGTTTCACACAGATGTCTATCTGTTGGGGTTTTTTGTTCTGGTATTGGTTTTGAAAATCATTTCCTCCTCCTTATAACTAATAATACTTGAGGGAGTTTTGGTTTGTTTTAACCTGCAAGTGGTGATGATTTCAGAGGCTGATAGCAGATTAGGGAGTACTGTGAGGAGGAAAAGGGAGAGCAGAGCAGCTCAGACCTGAGCAATTAGAGGTTAGAGGAAGTGTGTTCAGCCATTGGTGATACAGAGTGTAACTCTTCTGAGGGCAGAAATGTTCTTGTGGGGGTTTTGATATATAATTTTAAACATCTCAGGGCATTGTGAATTTCCCTTTTAAACTGAAAAATTCGCTTGCTCTGATGCTTTCATTTCCACTCTTCACCATCACCCAAAACTTCATGGCTGAATCAGCCCTGACAAACCACCCCTGAAGAGAGCAGAGAGGGAGTGGTGGCACAAAATGGGATGAATTCAGTCAGAAATGGGAACCCCAATGCAAAGCTCCCCAAAAGCCATTTGTTACAGCCTGTGTTATTTAATTATTTACTTTGCATCTTTGATAACTTATATCTCAATGGTTTTTAATATCCTAGTGTTGCAAGAAGGACAAAGTTTAGCAAAGATTACCAAAGATGCAATTTGAAATGGACAGTCTGAATTTTGGTTGAAAGTGGCTGGATTAATTTAGTCAGTATTGCTAGGAACTAAACAACAGCAAAGTGTAAGTGAAGACTGCCAACATGAAGGGGTTGCTTTCATCTCGTAAGTTAATTATCATAGTTTTAATTCAGCTGTAGCTTCAGTTTTGGTTCCATTTTAGTCTGATTTATACTTTGTGGAATTTAATACAAAGTGTTAATGTCTATATGTCATTCATCTGGCACATGAAAAAAATCAAAGCTGTTATTGTGTTAAATCTTTTATATTCTCAGTGAACATCTTCACTTACAGTTAATGTTATGGGATAGGAAAAATCTGATTCATTCTGGACTGAAAGTTTGGTCTGGATGTGTAAGAATATTGTATTTTTTCCTATAGCAGAAAGATTTGCAGCACAGACCTTCTGGATCTCCACAAAGTTCGCCCCAGTGCATTTCCCCAGGTTTGTACTAAAGAATGATTTCTGTGCTCAAGGCTTATCTGTTCAATTGCATTTTTTTTCTTTAATATGTTTTAAAGGCTATACACGGTGTATTATTGAAGTATAGAGAAGGTCTCTTTTAATAAGATGGTTTCATTTTTTTTTCTATTGGGAATGGCTTAGAGGCTCCTAGCAATCTCCTGTGTGTTTTTATCTTTTTATCTTTTTATTTTTCTTTATACCTTCTTGCTGTGTAACCTCAAAATATCATGGTGAAAAGGGATCAATAAGCTCGTTTTTCATTGATTGTCTATTCTCTGGCCTCTGAAAAGACTAGAACTGTGAACTTTGTTTTACATCAGATTTTCATAATTGTCTATTTAAAACTTGCCTGCAGCTAGTGGTTGCTAGAAATCTCTAAGACAAGCTAGCACTAATGGTCTGAACATAAATCTTTGTTGAAACAAAGTGAGGAAAAAGGATCTGGGAGGAAAAAACCCAAGAAGAAAGAACATTTGTATTACAGCATAGACTTTGAAATATCTTTTCGCTCCTGGAAAAGACCATCCCAGTCACAAGTGTATTAAATGGCATTTTAATTTTACAAGATGTTAGGAGGTCTGCATTAACAGAACAGGTGAGTGTCAAACACAGCTGACTTGGATGTTTGAGCATCACTCTGGGTGTTTCAGGTGTTTTCAGGTACCATTTGCATTGCAAGGTGTCCTCTTCATGAAATGATTCTTCCCAAGAGGCAGCACAGGGGATAATTGTTATAAGGAGATAAGTGGCTGTTTGCATTGCCCAAAATGGGTCTGTGCATTTAGGAGAAAGTGCAGAGACTAAAATAGGAAGCAAGGGCTAATGAAAATGGGAGAAGGTGTCTGTAGGGCTGGTCTGTGTGAGGGGAGCAGCGATCGATGTGGGGCACAGCAGTGTGCAGACAGTGCTAATTGAACTCAGAAAATGGCTTGTGGGCCATGCAGGCTCTGCTAGGCAGACAGTACTCGTTTTCCTTAGTCGAAAGCAGAAGCTGGAAATTAAAGGAACAGCTAATAGCCTGGGCACTGTATGTTGTTAGCCACAGCATAACCCTGCAGACTGCAGTGCCCAGCAAAAAACCCCAAAGATACTACCTCAATGTAAAAGAAGAATTCATTTTAAGAGAGGTATAAACTGTGTTGTGTGTCCCCATCCCTCTCCCTTGAAGAGTTTTAGGTCTGGCCTGTCCTTGTGTAACAGAACTTCATGTTCCTGGCTTGTGGAGCACAGAAAGAGAACTTGATGGCCAATAATTTCAATACTTCCCCAAATGGAAACACAGGGAATTGGTTATTAAGCCTTTGTTTAAGAAATCTGACTGGGCAAATCTTTCAGATACTTAATTTGTCTCCTTTTGGGGCTTGGAGGGGAGAGAATGGACTCAGTTTACCCAGTTTGTTGCAGACTGACAGTGTACTGTGTGTGTAGCTAGGAGGTTTCAAACCCAAGTAGGTTTTGGGAAAGGTATTTCCAGCAGGAAAAGATGTGGTGATATAATTTCTATTAAATGTCATTGATGAAACCTCCCCTGCAGCCCCAAAACAATTCTTCTGTCGATGATGAAATGAGAAACAAGCAGGTATAGAGCACGGGATATGAAAAAATGTGGAAAAACCTGTTTCATGACAAGAACCACAAATACCTTGATTTAACTGTGCCTCACTGAACAAGGTAGAAGTGGGAGAGAGAATTATTAGTGAAGGTGCACTAAGGAGGGCAGGCTGAAAAAGGGGAACTTCTAGGGCTGGGTGGACACCAGTGTTTTTACTAGAAAAGTGATGCATAAGCCTTATCTGGGAACTGGAGACCCCCTTGAACTGCTACAGCAGCAGCCCCCTGCAGCAGCCTCCTGGACATGGGACTGGGAGAGGAGCTGGGTCTGTCCCTGCAGTGACAGAGCCCTGGGTTCAGGGATCTGTGAGATCCCACTCCCATGTCCTTAAAAGCTCTTTGAAAAAGGGCAGCTACAGACCTTGTCAGGCATCAGTTCTAAAGATTGTCTGGCTGAGTCTTCGTCTTTGACTTCCCTGAAATTCCTTTTTTGAAAGGATGTATTTTGTCTCCTGTTCCTTATCATTTATTACAGACATTAGTACTAAATAATTGTATCCATTTTTTATAAGTCTATTACAGGCTTCCACGTATTGTGTAATAGTGATTAAAGTTTCAAATATCTTTCCAGTTCACAGTCTGTCTAGATTTAAAAAGCATTAAAAAGCTGCAGTATTAAAATTAAATTTAGCTCTGGTATCTATTATGTGCAGTGTGTGTGCATGCAGATATAAATCGCTGTGAGCAATAAACATTGCAAAGAACTTGTGAGTTTTTTTCAGTGATCTCTGATTTTTCTTGTTTGCCATGAAATGTTCTATGCCCTTATACGGTGGGGTGTGAATAATTGTGTGTAGGTTCTGGTGTTTTACTAAAGGAGAAGATACTTTGCAATTTCCACACTAAATGGGCACAGTAGGGACCAATTTCCTGCACTTCAGACCTGCTGATTTAGCCAATACAGTAAGTTAAGTGGCAGCTTTACATTTCTAGAAGGATCACAGGTAGTATAAAAACAGAGCATCTCTGGGGCCACTTTACTGTGCCAGGTCTGAGGGCAGCCAGTGGTGAGCATGGGGAATACAAATTCAAAAAGCAGCGGCAGAAGCAATGCGATTCCAGCTCACCCCGAGCTGTCTTTTTGTGGTTCCTTTTCAAGAAAATGGAATGAGAATGTTTTTTTGGACAATGAGCTCCTGACATCCAAGATCCTGTCAGTTCTCCGTCCGCATTCCGAGCGAGGGCTGAGAGCAGGCGAGCTGCAGTGCACGCCTCATTTTCTGAGTACCAATTCCATTTTTGCCTCTTTAGCCACTTCTCTGAAGGAGCAGCCCCGAAGTCTTCTCCTGGGACCGGATGGCACCCCAGCACTGTCCCGGAACCTCGGGATGACTATCGCCCAAAGAGGACATTCCCAGCCTTCACTGAACACTGCTGGAGCTGTTAATAAATTTGGGTGAGTAAAATGCTTCTCTTCTAATCAGCTTCAGCTGCCCCCCACCTCCCCAGTGTGGAAAGAAAAACGAGCACTCACGTAGTGTTTTCAAGCTCAAAAGAGTTTTATTGAGCTTTTAATTCTGAAAGATTTTTCCCTGAACAATGCTTTTTTTTTTTTTTTTTCCCTTTTTGTCTTTAGTCCCTCTGTCCTGTGTCACAAAAGATATTGTATAAAACAGTGCAGTATTTGAGTGTTTCTGTCTAGATTGTGGTTTTCATGGATGTGTTTGTCTTGAGAACGTGAAATTCAGTGATCTCGTCTGAGTTCAGCTGTTCTAGGTTGGGCTGGTGCTGACTGGTGTAGGAGGCAGCAGTGTTTTAAATTGCTAAATACCTTCATTAAAATAGTAGGCAAACTCAAGGCTATCTGCTGTTTTAAGTAGCTATTTACTTTTGATGTGCCCCAGTTATCCTCCCTTCCCAGTGAAAGTGCCCTTTGTACTCTGAACTGGCTGTGGCTTGTCACCAGGTGATGTCCTTGTAAACTGTCATACCAGAAGTTACAAGCTTTGCTCATGCTGCTCTAATTAAACTGCAGTATTTCAGCGTTGGAGTTGCTAAATTGATTTAACTGTTTAAAGAGCGCAGTGCTATCTTATTTATTTATTGTAAGATAATTGCACTATAGTTTAGGAAAGATGCTTGTCAAAGAAGTTGGATTTTTTTTTTTTTATTTTAATTGTTCTGGTCTAATTTCTTTGGCCATTTAGGCTAATTTCAGGAGACATGGATGAAGGGGATTCAGGCTTTATAAAATTTAAGCAGACTTCAGATGACGTTGTCTCGCTTGCACCTTCAACAGCAGACTCCATTTTTCTGGAAGGTATGGAATTCTGTGCTTTTCAGGATTGTTATGCAACTTCTCCCATGGGTTTGAAAGGAGCATCAAGGGGTTTTTCCCTCTTGTTATTGTTACTGATGGTAAAGAGGGATATGCTGAGAAATAATAATAATTTAAATTGAATGTGCTTTTGGTCTAGATGCATATTCCGTGTCCCTCCGGAGTGAAATTGAAACAGATGCTCATGAGTTTGAGGCAGAGTCTTGGAGTGTTGCAGTGGAACAGCCTTATTTAAAAAGGCAAAGGAAAGATGTTATAAAAAGGCAAGATGTAATTTATGGTAAGAGTATTTGTTTTTCTTAAAACTTTTTCTATTTCATAGTGCCACTGTTGTGAAACAAAGCAGAAATCATTTTTGTTGGTTCCCATTTTGATATGTGCTTGAAAACTAAAACTGAGTGAAGGTTTTCGAGGCTGTTACCTGCATTAATGTGTGTAATTTCTTGTGTGAATGCCTTTAAGCATCCCATGGGTTTCAGCAGGGCTCTGTAAGCAGCAAAGCCCAGCTGTACGATTAGGGAACAGCTCAACTGTCGTTGGGAGATGTCCTTAAATAAATAGGGTCAGTCACTGCTGGGTTGGGACATTAGCAAGGCAAATTTAAGAGCTTCACATGAGTGATGCAAAGACTGTAGTGAAGAAGATGATCGTGGCTTTCAGAGCCTGCTCTTACATCTCACTGCTCACTGCACAGCATATCAATGACTTTTGATTTTATTTCTGTATTTCCCCTTGCCCAGAACTAATGCAGACTGAAATGCACCATGTTAGGACACTGAAAATAATGCTGAAGGTGTACTCCAAAGCCATGAGAGAGGAGCTGCAGTTCTCAAATGCAGTCATCAACAAGCTCTTTCCCTGTGTGGATGAGCTGCTGGAGATGCACGGGCAATTCCTACTCCAGCTGAAGGAGAGGCGAAAGGAATCCTTGGAAGAAGGCAGTGACCGAAATTATATAATCCAGAACATTGGAGACCTCTTGGTAAAACAGGTGTGAATTAAATCCTACCAATGATGTTGACACTATAAAGCTTCCAAAAAGCTACCTGTGAGGGTGAAGTTTTGTGATGCAAAGACTGATTTCATCCTGGGTTTGTGGTTCTCTTCCCAGTTAATGTGGGAGCCTGACTCCCAGGAATACATCTAGCCACAAATAACATGAAATGGTCATTAAATGTTCTCTGGGCATGCACGTATACACCCTGTGGGATATGTGACTCGTTTGGTTCTATTCTTCATCTATTCCAAGAGTAAAGTAACATATTCCTGGTGTCCATTCCAAACTTGGCTCTCCTTCAGATAAACCCGAACTTCTTTGTTTCGGTATTTTAAAAATACAGTCAGGATCCTTTGAACTCGTTGTAGCTTTAGCACCATTCTGGCATGGAGTGGATGCAACAGTTTTATCCATATTTTTTCTGCCCTTCAACTTTTACAGTTCACGGACCTTTTAAGTGCAGAAGTCCAGAAATCCTTTTCAAAAATTCTCATAATTACGACCATCCTTTAATATTTGGTTATCTTGTGGTATTCCAAGCCCTCACATGTCACATTGCATAAATCTCTCATTTCTGGTACAAAAGAAATTGAAACGCAGGAGAAATGTCTCAGAAACCATGTTAAAGCTGGGCTTTATAGTGGAGGTGGGTTTACTCTGACTGATTCATGTTTTATACTTCTATTTCCAATTAGTTTTCAGGTGAAAATGGGGAGAGAATGAAAGAAAAATATGCTGTGTTCTGTTGTGGACACAATGAAGCTGTTAGCCATTACAAAGACCTGCTCCAAAGCAATAAGAAGTTCCAAAACTTAATAAAGGTAAACAGTAACCAGAAGTCTCCTATTCTGACTATGCAAAATATACTTCACTGATTTGGGCTTTGTTTTGTACTTGAAAATCCCTCGAATGTGAATGAGCAGAGTTAGAGGCATATTGTCATTATTTGGTGAGTTGTGAGCTTCTTGTATTTTAGATCATTTGAGCTATTTGGAGACAAAACCACAATTAGCGAGTGTTAAATTTGAGGCAGGCTCTTGAGAGCACCTAGGACTGGGGAATAGAGTATTTGTTCTATTCAGGGCTCTGTCCTGCTGTGTGGCCATCAGGGTAAATTGGTTTGTTAATAAATTAAATCAATGATAAATGCTGTTGATGAGCTGCTGTAGACAAAGCAGGGACTCTTAGTCAGATTTTGCTCACGCCATCATCTTTCCTAACCCAGGAGATTGGCTTCAGGGTGGATTTTAACATGCTGTTAATAGGAAGGGCTGAAGAGACATGGCCCAAGTGGAAGCTGTAACCTGAATCTCAGATGGCTTTGCAGAGGCCTAAATATTCTCATTTTCCAGTCACCAGTAAGTGATACTGTGTGAACTTTCCAGCACAGCTCTGTACTTATAGCTGGTCTTAGCCAGGCACCTTTAAAGTGAGAGCTCTTCACTTCCAAGGAACTAAATTAGTGACCAGAGTTTTAAAACATGTTGCTTCAGTCCTTGTAGAGAAAGATCTTGGTGCTGTGTTCTCCTGCTGCCAGGTGTGTGCTGTACCTACAGTCGGATTAACTGGTGCTTTACAGTCCTCCCTTTCTAAACAAGAATATGTTTCTGTAGGTCAGGCTATTGGGGAGCATACAGTGGTAAAATAAACACTTAATTTCTTCATTGTTGATCTAATTTGACTGGTAGGTGGCTGGGTCTGGTTTTAAAACCACAGAACTTTTCTATGTATTTAAGGTCTGACCCTGTTATAAAGGGCGATCAGTTAGCAACAGGCAGTCAGACAGTTCAGGTTTGGAAGTTTCCCTGATTGACTACACATTTAGTTAACAGTAGTTGAAAACAATACCTAAGATATTTTCCAGTAATAAAGGCAATTTTTGGAATGCTGTCAGGAGTTTTGCTTTAGTAGAGGAGTGCAGCCAATTTTCTGGTGCTGTGTCTAATGTGCAGAAGTGTTTTGGGGCAGAAAGCGTGTGAATGGAGAGGGAGTTAGAGCAGCACCACGCACAGTGGGTGTGACGAGTTTGTCTTGTTTTCTAGAAAATTGGGAACTGTTCCATCGTGAGGAGGTTGGGTGTTCAGGAGTGCATCCTCCTGGTGACCCAGCGCATCACCAAGTACCCGGTGCTGGTGGAACGGATCATTCAGAACACAGAAGGTGGGATGGTTCCTGGAAGCCTCACCATTGTCACTTGGTCCATTTTCTGCCATGTTTTGCATGTTCTTACCTCAGACAGGCTGTTACCTGCTTTCTCACTTCTCTGTTGGCTGATGGATGATGCCAGATCAGTCTCACCTTAGAGGGTCAAGAGAATCACAGACTGGTCTGGGTTGGAAGGGACTTTAAAATTCATCTCATTCCACCCACTGCCATGGGCGGGGACACCTGCCACTGTCCCAGGTTGCTCCAAACCCTGTCCAGCCTGGCCTTGGACACTTCCAGGGGTCCAGGGGCAACCACAGCTGCTCTGAGCAACCTGTGCCAGGGCCTCCCCACCCTCACAGCGGGGAATTTCTTCCCAATATCCCATCTAACCCTGCCGTTCTTCAGCTTAAAGCCATTCCTCCTTGTCCTTTCACTCTAAGCCCTTGTTGAATAGTCTCTCTACATCTTTCCTGTAGGCTCCCTTCAGGCCACACTTAGATCACTCTGAAATTTCTCTTCTCCAGGCTGGACAATCCCAATTCTCCCAGCCTCTCCTCAGAGGAGAAGAGCAGCATTTAAAGTCTGCAACCACAAACCCACAGTAGTTAAACCCGTTGGTTCATTAGCTTTTCAGAGCTTTAGGTTATTATATTTTATTTTTAAACTTAAGCTCTTATAGAAAATACTGTTAGATGTCCAGTATGGAACGCTTATGCTAAAATGCGTTTGGATGGCTCATGTCCTGTATTCCAGAATTGAAAATGTGGCTGACTGCTTCTCCTTTTTAGCTGGAACTAGAGATTACGAAGAGCTGACCCAGGCCCTTGGTTTAATTAAGGACACCATCACCCATGTAGATGCCATGGTAAACGAGTGTGAGAAGGGGCAGCGACTCAAGGAGATCATGCACAAAATGGAGCTGAAATCATCCGGGAAATGCAAGAATGGGCTTTTGTTCCGGAAGGATGACATGGGCCAGAGGCGGCTGCTCCTGGATGGGATGCTGTACTGGAAAGCTGCATCAGGGCGCCTCAAAGGTACAGCACCAGCAAGGGCAAAAACACAACTGGGAAACAAGATTTATGTAGGGTTTTTTTTTTAGTAACTGTTTATTACTGATCGATTGGGTATAAAATAAGATGACAATAACCTGCTTGTTTAATAGGATATTGGAGGAAATAGCACTTGTTCTATTCTTGGCTTGTCCAATAAGCATCTCTGTAATGGTGCATGATAAGTTCCTTATGCTGTTTGCTTATTATCTGGCTGATCTGCTTCCCAATTCAAGAGGGAAGTCTTCAGGTGGATGACAAAGCTTTGAGTCATCCTGACTTAGTCTCCTGTGGAAAGGCATTATCTTGTGCGAGCTCTGCTTCACACTTTGCAAAACCTGTGTCATGTCAGCTGCATGACACTTAATTCTGCATTTGCCAGAAAATCAAAGCAGTGGCCATCAGGGAATATTTGGGCAGTTTCATTGCTCAAGTGTTTGAGGAGAAGCTTCAGTGGCACAGAAAGTGCAGCCAGGAGTAGGTGGGACCCTCAATGGCTGCAGTTCCAGAAGAATCTGCTGTTGAGAGAGACATGTTCCCTCTGGAGTGCTGGAGTCCATGTGTAGGATGTCTGTGTGGGTGTTCTCAGGCTTTAAAAGAGCTCTGTTTAAATCAGGTGGTTCTGCATGGTGCAGCCTGGCTGGGGACAGCCCAAGTGGAAGGCAGTAACAGACCCAATATTGCAAATGATGACATATTGTTCCCTGGCCTTCAGGAAATATAAGTTAAGTGATTTTTGAGTCTGGACTGGTCTTTCTGCTTTATAATATGACTTTCTTTCCTTTTTTGGTCTCTTTTGTTACTGTAGATATTCTGGCAGTCCTGCTCACTGATGTACTGTTGCTCTTACAAGAAAAGGACCAAAAATACACGTTTGCATCTGTGGTAGGTATTGTTCTCTTTATTTAATTCATGCACTTAGAGGATTTATGAAAGTGACAGTAACTACAGATGAAACACAATTAGTGATGTTAGATACTTGTTATAGGAGGTTCAGAAAAAAAATTAAGTGCATAAATCAGTCACATATTATGAAATCACTTTTTTCTGAAGCAGTTCTGGTACTTGTTGAATCCTTTCCCCACTCTCCCAGTGCAAAACGTATTTCCTTGCATTGGCCAGTTGTAGCTGCCACAATCTCCCATGGTTTTCACTGCTCTTCCTGTGCTGTGACTTTCCCTTTCACTGAGCTTTGTTAGGCTGAGATTTTGTACAAGTCATGGACATTGCACGTGCTAGAACTGTACTTTGAAAAGCACTTGCAAATAAATCCTGCTTCTGTTTAGTGTGCAGGGAAGCAATCTGCCATCTCAGTTAGGGACATGGTAACGGTGGTCATAGTGCCCTGACATTTACTAGGGGCAGAGAACTTTCCTGAAATACGGGGAATAAGCACTAAATGCAGATGTTATTACTGCAGCACTCCAGAACATTCAGTGAATTCACTTGCTTTTCTAGGGCATTTCCACAGGTGTCCTCAAAGAAGTTAATTTGTACATTTTGTCCTGATCTAGTTCACTGACAGCTGTTGTAGAACCTGTAACAGAGAAACTCTTCTATGTAATTGTTTTCTTGGATGTATTTTTTTTTCAAGACATTAACATTAGAGCTGAATTCTAATGGCAAAAGCTATTTTGGTGACCCCAGGGCTGTACAAACAACTGCTTTTCAAATTACCCTTCTCCTAATGCACAGAACAGGGTGCTGTGTAGTGGATTTTTTCCCCTCTGGAAACGTGCTCTACACTTAGAGTCTGCCCAATTTTTTTTCATCTTTATATGTATACAGTTCATTTGAAATTTAATATCACTTCTCCATAAATAAATCAAGTGAGGGAGCAAATGGATCTGCTCAGTGATTCTGTTTTTCCAGTGACCTCTGTTTGTGGCTGGAATTGCAGTACAGCTGCTCAGAAAAGCTGGCAGAAAAGAAGCTGGTGTTCCTGGTGTTTGCCTCACAGTTCAGTTCTCTTATCATGACTCTAGATTATTCTGGGAAGGTTCAGCAGTCACAAAGAGCTGCTTTATCCTGGGAAGGAACTTTCTAGGCTGCATATGTTGGAGCTGTGCTGTAGGAAGCCTAGACAGGTTTTTAGTAACTAATATCCCTCCTGTAAATGTGTTTTCACTGCAAAGGCTGACAGCTAATCCAGTTAATCCTCGTTATACAATACACTACCTGTCATCTGGTATCATTTTTATCAGGGTCTGACATCCTCTAACACCTCTGTTTTATTTCTTTTGTAGCCAACATAAAACCTCTAACACTTGTTCCCTCCTTTCACTTCACAGTGTGTCATTAAGGTTTTTGTTTTCTTTTTCAAATTTTGGGTTTGCCTCCTTTGGAGCAAAATTTTTTAGCCTGTTCTTGACTTCTGGGACTAAATTGACACAGGCTTTGGTGTTCAATCAGGTATCAAGACCTCTTGATTTTGTCATGTACATTCTTCATTCCGTGTTTTCATTGATGGTAGAAAAATGACAACATAAAAAGTGTCATGTGAAAAGGTCAGAGATATCTCATGATGTTACAGCTCCTGCTGGCTCTGGATAAATAGGAAGAGGGGGCAACTAGGAAACACAATTCCTAAAGAACACATATAATGTACTGCAATAAATGGTATTTTATTTTACAGGATTCTAAGCCACCAGTTATCTCACTGCAAAAGTTGATTGTGAGAGAGGTAGCTAATGAGGAAAAGGCAATGTTCTTAATTAGTGCTTCCCTAAAAGGACCAGAAATGTATGAAATTCACACCAGCTCCAAAGAGGAGAGGAATTCCTGGATGGCACACATCCGCAGGGCTGTGGAGAGGTAAGGGAGGAGGGAAAGCAGGAGGGACCGATTTCTTGCTTGTCTTCTCTTCACAGCACTCACAGGTGTAAATTTATCTTTAAAATCCATTTGACTCTCCCTAAACTTTCTTTGTAAGACTTCAGTGTGCAATTCTTTTTGTGTTCATTGGGAAGAAACCACTGATAAAGATGAAATAAAAACTAGTCAAAGACTTTATCCTGCTTTTATTAAAAAAAAAAAAAAAGGCTCACTGATGTCAGATGCAACTGGGCTGTGGAAAAGGGCGGAAGATTGACACCTGGGATAAACCACAACTGAGGCAAAAGCTTCAAGTTGAATCCTGAGATGGCTTTAAATTATCTCACATGCAAATCAAACATTAATTTGTCTTTCCCTTTGGACAGCTGTCCTGATGAGGAAGGAGGAACATCTAATGAACCTGAAGCAGAGAGGAGGCAGGCTGAAGCAAGAGCTGCAAAGTTAAAAGATTTTCAAGGTAGTGACTTAGTTATATATTCCACAAGCTGCTTCTCAGCATTATTTGTGATTTATGGCTGTCTAATTCTTTATCAAGGTATGATCAAGCTTCTCCTTCATAAGTCTTTCAAGGTGGTGTAAGATTCTGTAGAAATACTGGCTAAAGAAGTCTAATAAGCTTTGTCTGCTCCATAAGTTTTCTCCTTAACTGTTAATTATATCTCTGCATTTGATGCTCTGGCTATAAAATTAATATACTCTCCCAAATTGAGCACAGTTCTGTGACAGCGACAAAGAAGGCAGGGCTGAATTTCTTTCTTCCTTCAGAGCGTTTGAACATGAAAGATGACCTGATTCTGCAAAGTCTCACCGAGAAGCAACAGATTTATCTGGAAATGTCTGAGGTGAATGGCTTTGAAGACCATTCCCAAGGATCCCGAGCCAGGCTGCTTCTACGGGGGGATATCTCAGAGAATCTGCAAGGAGAGGCGATTCTGAAGTCTGCAGTGACTGAAGGTGAATGGAATGTGGGAATGTGTGGGCATTCACTCAGGTGCTGGGGTGGGGATAAACACCCAGGATCTAAGTACAGGCCCTGAAAATCATCCCCTAATAACATAATGCTTTTATGTAACACGGTTCAGACTTCCTTGTTCTCAGAACCAATCTGCAAGAAAGGTGAAGTGGGTTTAGGTAGAAGACCTGCACAGCTTGGATTGTTTTATTTTTAAGGATCAACCAGTGGAATCTTAGGACGAGTCTGTTCAGGAAGGGTAACAGAGTGCTCTAATAATACACAGTCCTGAAATGTAATATTATAGGAGGGTTATCTATTAAAAACAGCCTGTCTAAAGATAGTATGTTTAGAAAGAAAATAAGCCCAAACATATTTTCTATAAAAAAAAAAAAAAAGAAAGAAAAAAACAAACACTCAAGGCTTGATAATCCTAACTTGCAGTTAAGGAAGAGCTCATCTTCATATGAAGAGCAGCTACTCACAAAGGAAAATTCCTCTGTACTGCAGGACTGCCTGAACTTTTAGTGGACTTGATGGCTGAAATGTTTTTTTAGACTCATTAGCATGATAACTTGTATTGCTGCATAGACGTGGCTGTTTACGTGATATGTTCTCCTCTTCCCCAGCTGAAAATCTCCAGGACTTCATCTTCACTCACTTTAGCAGTGCATCCTGTCAGCCTGAGGATGTCTCAGGACTCCACCGGAGAGCAGAGACCTTTGGAGGATATGACAGTAGTCCCTCAGTTTCAAGCAAAAGTAAGAAGGGGAACATTCAGCATTTTTCTGATCTTTTTACTGTGATTACTGTACAGAGAACAAGAACAAGGAATTGAGGCTCTCATTTAAGGAAGCTTCATCAGGCTCTAAAAAGGAAGATCAGAGCAAATCTCCAGCATGTTGGATCTTCTGCTCCTGATATCAACACTAGAGAGCAGAGTAGGGCTCTCAGTGATATGCTGAGGGCATTACTTTAACCCATTCTTTATAATTACCACAGTTCCACACAGAACTTTAATTTTGTCTAAAAAAATAAGCTTGACCTGAAAACCTAGAAAATTTGAATTTGGCTGTCTGCTTTCATTATGTCATGAACACTTTTTTCCACTTTGTGTCTGCAGAGTCACTAGAGGTTTGCTGAATCCTTAGATAATATAAATTGTCCTTTTGACACAGATGATTTATCAGTTAATTAATAAAATAATAGGAAAGACCAGATACTATTTATCTTCATTTTTGCTTCATGCATTAATTGAAAAAGCAAATGGCTCTTCTTTCACTGGTTGTTAATCTCTAGAACACTTTCTGGTATCTGGAAGGCTCCATACTTCTGTCATGTACTTTTTACAAGAGGGGGTCCATCTCCCCTTACCTCCTTCCACACTCACTGCTGTGACTGCAGTATTCCTGCTGACCAGTATTCCATGTCATGAACTTGCAGTTCTGGGAGCTGATTATTTTCATGCAGACGTTGTGGTTGCTTCACTTAAAATAGTGTAACGTAATTTGAGCTTACCCTCCCTATTTATCTTAACCCAGTCTTCTCAAGTTTTTAAACTTTTTTGAGCAACCTTGTGTGTCACTGTTGTCTGATCTTCCACTTGGGATCAGCATGGAGAAGCCATGCAGTTGCATTTTGGTTCAAAGTCACCATGTTTTTCTGCTTGCTCTGGCACTCACTGAATTATCCCAGGCCCTGTGCTGGTGTGAGCTCCTCATACTCCTCTCCTTTTTCAGGCAGGAAGAACAGTGGTGGTGACCAGAGACAATGGGACTGGAGAAGCCCTGCACTGAGTTCAGATGTGCAACTCCATGACCCATCTTCTGATGCAGAAGAAGGATCTCAAACTGTATGTTGACCTTATGAGGGATTCAAATGTTTTTCCTTGCATTCCTCATCGTGACAGTGGTGCAGAACAAATCTCACAAAGTTAGAAGTTGTCATAGCTGGCAGGGCTGGACTTGGAACAGCTTTGTAAAATTACTTGACTCTATTTAGGATGTTTTGTGGGGCAACTTGGTGGCTCAGTGCTTGAGAGGCAAGATAATTCAGTTTTCCATTTGCTTGTTTGATGCTGTACCATTAACACGGGCTTTAATCACCCCACTGCTGTTTCAGCTTGGCTTATGAATTCAGTATTTTTTTTGTATGTCCTTCAGTGCATGGGAGCAATCCCAGCTTTTTCTGGCAGCATTGCCAGTGCCCAACAAGTGTCCCTAGCACAAATATTGGTTTTGTCTCCCTTACAGAGTGATGGGACAAGGCTGGATGACAGCAGTGGTTTTCAGCCCACCGTAGAGTCTCAGGTATGTTATTTCTGCTGTTGACAAATCCCATGGCAAATAGCCATAGTATAATAATAACATGTAAAATCAAACCAAACCACCTCCAAAACTCAGTGTTTGTAATGTCTGTGGAACCCAGCACATTAACAGCTCACTGGCCAAACTTGCCTCTGAATCCCTGTGAGGTCTGTACAATGATTCAGTGCTGGGGCATGGGAGGAAGTGATGGTTGAATAGTTCAGGTGAAGAGAAGATGATGAGGACTTCTCCATGGAATCCCAGGGAGATTTGCTGGGCACTGATTCATATCTGCACAAGGATAATAAACTGAAATTCCCTGTGCCTGCATATTGGCTTTTGCTATGCTGGAGTACTCTAGTGGCCATGCTTCCATTGTGTGTGTTTTTGTACAGATACCATGGATTATTTTCACTGCTTAAAAATAAAACCAAAAAGTCCAAAGCCTCAAAACAGAGCTCTGCTCAAGTGCCTAATGTTTTTTTCCTCCTCTTCAGCTTGTCCAAAGGATACAGACGCTGTTACAGTTGCTCTTCAGTCTTCAGGTAAACCATTTTTTACCATCCAAGAGATATGTTAGGCACTAAATGTAATAAAATTTATGCAGGTGTGGAGAGGAGCTACTTTGAAAATATCCCCTAAAGCTGGAATGAAGTGCAGAACCTGAGTCTCAAGGAAAAAGTGCATGGTATTTTGGAGGAAGTGTTAGAGCTGTTGTCTTAAGTAATTATTTCCTTTTTCCTGCTCACTTAATTCTTTTCCTGCTTTGAGCCCTGTCTGCTCTCTGTGCTCATTGTTCATACACGTGTGTATGAATTAGTTGTTTTTACTGTTACTTTGTAATCAGCAATATTTTGACTGGTTCGATTCAGGGTAACAATTCTAGGTGCAAGAAATGTCCAATTTGACACACATAAGCATCATTTATATGCTTGGCCATCTTCAATGTCATGTCAGTCACCATGGGCTGTACGAACTGGAATTAAAATATGCTGTGGAAGAAAAAGACTCTGTGACCTCACCTGGTAGATGCTATTGTCTCCTGCTTAGCTGTGCGTGTTTTTTGGACCTGGATGCCTCATGCTGGACTTTTATCCCCTCCAGGCTGTGATTTCTCAGCAGGACAGCTACATTGAGGTGCAGCGAGCCACCATGGCAGACCGGGAGAAGCAGTACCGGCTGCAGTCCACCCGAGGGAATCTGCTGCTGGAGCAGGAGAAGCAGCGCAACTTCGAAAAGCAGAGGGAGGAACTGATGAATGTCCAGAAGCTCCAGAGCCAGCTGAAGCTGGAGCAGCAGCGCCTGGAGCGGGAGAGGAGCCGGCAGCAGAGGGAATTTGAACTCACGGAAGCGCGGCTGCAGGAGCGCGCAGAGGAGCTGCGGCAGCTGCGGGAGAGGCTGAGCCAGGACAGGGAAGAGCTGGAGAGGCAGAGGGAGGCCTATCAGCACGACCTGGAGAGGCTGCGGGAGGCCCAGAGAGCTGTGGAGAAGGACAGGGAGCGTCTGGATCAGCTAAAGAAGCTGAAGAAGCAGAACACGGTGTCAGGCACCTTCTCCCCAGAAATGGGCCAGGTGAGGGATTGGTTTTCTCAGTTTTATTCCTTATAACCTGCTGGCCTCTGGATGAAGGTCGCACTTGTTGCAGCACCAACCTCTCTTTGTCTTTCACTGGGCTCCTCAAACTTGAAGTAGCTGGTGATGGCTACTCTCAGAGAGACCAGAGCTTGATCAGAGTTTCCCAGTGTCTGTGAAGTTCCACCCAGATGTCTGGCAATGAGAATATTTTTTAAAAATATAGAAATGGTGAATAAGTTTTTTCACAATTTTCAATTGTGGCTGAGTAGTTTTAAAATTCAGGAACTGTCCTATTGCAGGCAAGCGATTGCAGAAGCTGTGCTACATCGACAGCATTTTGTACAGTTCATTTCTAAAAACATTTCTTGTGTTTTAAATAGAAGTTTGGAGGTCTGATTAAATTGGTTCATTGAAGCTTTTCAAAAGCCCTGCTTTCTCTCTGCTCTGTCATCACTCTGTGCAGTCTGCACTTTCTTAGGTGCATCGTTAAGCAGTTTGGAGCTGCTGAGGTTCTTTTCAGTGTCCAAGACTTACACTCTTGCTCTACCTTCTATTCCCCAGGAACCTTTAGGCTTTGTCTACCCTGTTCTGCCTTGCACTAGGAAGTGCTTCGTGTTCTCGGGGCTGGGGGTGGTCTCTCCTCCTTGTGCTGGAGAGGGTGAAAATCCCCGTTTGACTTAGGATGCCTTTTTCCTCCTGCAGAGCCAGATGATCAGTCATTCCATCAGCTTCAACGGAGAAGGGGTGGAACCATCTGCAGCTGGCTCCAAATCCTCAGTGAGGGTGAGCTCGGTGGCCGGGCTGGAGTACCTGGAGCGGCCGGACCTGGCCCGCAGGGACAGCACCACCCTGGAGAACCGGCCCTCCCTGAAGAACGAAGTGCCAATACATCTCCTGAGTGCAACCAACCAGATCCAGAAACCAGCTGCAGTCCAGCAGCAGATCCCCACCAAGCTGGCCACGTTCACAAAAGGAAGCAAGGAGAAAGGTGGCAAGAACAAAGCATCTCATCGGACAGACAGTTCTGGTATGTGTGATTTTAAGTCCGTTTAAATGCATTTCTGATCTCCACCAGGATCACAGGGAGACAGAACTCTGCAGTTAAACCTCTGTATGAAACCCAGAAATTAGTATGCTACAAGTTATTGGTGTGTTTGCTGCAACTAAAATATCTTAACCTCCTAAAATCCTGTTAGGAGTTCCATGTCTATACAATTTGAATTGGAAGTGTAACCCAAAGGGATAATGTTGAAAATGGAGTTGTGTATTCCAGCAAACAGAATGGTGATGGGAGGTTTTAAACCTGGATGTAAAATCTTGTCCAACTGTAGTGTTAAAGAAAAAGAGCAAAACAAAACAAAAATGAGCTGTTGTGCATGAGTAAAATGTTTTGAGGCTGGCTTAGCCTTTTCTTGCTGTCTGTCCAGAGTTGTAGTGACATCGAATGCAATGCTTTTCTTAGCACCAGTCAGTCATTAAATACAGTTCTCCAGGCCAAAATCGAGATGCTGTGTGTGTTGTAGAGTTGAAAGGGGCTAATTTTGTCACAAATAGAAGCAAGTAAAAATGCAGTCACCCTGTCCTGGTGTAATTTCTGCTTCTAACTGCTGGGTACTGGAGTAGTGATCTTTGCCAATGACAGACACACTAAAAACCATTTTATCTCTACCACTAAAGTAGCCCCACTGCCAGCTTAGGGGAATGGCCTGTAATTTTAAGTTACAAAATTATCTTTTTAGCATTGTGCCGGATTCAGACTTGGCAAGTCTGTCTATCACTCTGCACTGCTACAGAGGACTCGGAGCCAAACCTGACAGAGAGAGCAGGGGGAGTGGCTTTGGCACATTGCAGAAACATCTGTCTCTGTCCTGCATTAAGTTTAGTGCCTTTGCAAACTTGCTTATGGTTTTGCACGTAAATGAACCCTGTATCCTCTTCCCCTGCGTACCAAATGGTGGTAATATAAAGCTCTAATGCCATATCTCCCCAGTTTAATAGCTCTTACATAATTGTCTCTGCAGTGGAAATTGACTTAATGGTGTTTTTCTGTAATTTATATGAAAGGTATAAACCACAAATATATTGGTCTCTATACTCTTGTGAGCATTAGTGGGTTTCATGCTTGTTATGTCCATGTGTAGATCTTAGAATAAAATGGAACAAAACTTTCTGTACCAGAGGCAAAACGCTGTGTATTGAATTTGGGTTTCGTGACATGTAAGGAATGTGTACTGAAAGAGAGAAGTTCTTTAGATCCAGAATAGCCACTTCATGAACTGCTTTCTTTGTTGAAACTAAGAAACTGAGAGGCTGTAAGACCAGAATCAGTGGGCTGTGCTGCTGAGCAGCTGTGAGACAGATGGAGAGCAGAGACAAAAGTTCATCACAGCTCTGCGTGTTAGAAGTAGCACAAATGGCCATTTGCTATTTGAATTCTACAGACAAAGATTTTTTTTTCCTCTCTGCTGTGCTTGATAATACTGAGTTTTAAATCTGAGATTGTCAGAGTCTGCCAGTAACTGAACTAAGAGTTTCAAGTAAGAGAAAAGTATTCAAAGTTTAAACAACTGAAGAGATAATATAAGTAGGACCAGCTCTTTGTGTTTTTGCAGCTTTCTTGGGTGTGTAAAGGTGTCAGTACAGTGGCCCCAGCATGAAGTAGTGACATTTGTGAAGTGCTGCTCACCTCAAACACTAAATTATGAATTATTTTCTTCAGCCTCTGTTGATCAGAAGCAGCTGCTTCCCCCCAGGCTTGTTGGACGAGAGGAGGCTGTCCTGAGAGGCAGGCGGTCAGCAAGTCCATCCCTCCCAAGCAGCCAGACCTCTGCATTCCAGCCAGGTATGCCTTGGCCAACCTGCCTGTCCATGGAAGTGCCTCAGGCTCTCTTTGCAGTGTCATGAATATGTCTTCTTCCATTTTATTCCCTCTAGAACTGTATGGCCCTACAGATGCTCAGCCAGAAGCACTTTCATCTGCCTCAGCGACCCTCTTCAAGCCCAGTAACGTTCAGGTTCAGCCCCTGGTGCCCTCTCAGCCTGGTCTGTTGAATGTGCAAGATGATACCAGCAAAGAGGATGTCATTTTCTTCTAACTGAAGAAGACAAGTGATTCGTTTGAAGATGAATCACCTGACACACTGTTTCAAGAACTCAGGCCCCAGTGTGCACCGTGATGGAGACCCAACATGGATGTCTTCTGATCCCTGCCCAGTTACTACAAGCAAGGACCAGACCAGGATTACTGTCCTGCTTTGTTGGCTTCTCTGCCAGCAGCTCAGAATGAGGGCACAGTAGTAACAATTTGCTTTTAAATTCTCCAGTGTGTTGACACATGGCATGGCTATATCAATTCAGAGCATGTTAAAATTCTGACATTTATTGTAATGTGCTCTTTTTGGAGAATGTAACTGTTCATGGGCACCATCTTGTAAATTGTTATCGGTGATGTTGAACCACCCAGATTTTTATGTAAAAAGTTTTAGTAGTAGGCCCCGAAATGGCTGCAAATTTTTAAATCTGTTTTCCCAGGTCAAGGTCAGTAATGGGTTGTGTGTTGATAACCAGGTGACAGCAAGCCAGTCCCCTCCCAGCCAGGTGTGCCAGGCACTGTGAACCCAGTGGCACAATCCCCGTGGCCAGGTACAGTGGAAGAGAAGGTAAGGTGAGCTTCTGACAGCATCTTCAAGGGGCAGGAGCTCCACCTGTTCGTGGAGGAGAAGGGTTGGACGTGTGAGTATTCACAATGATGATGAAGAGTTGGACTGAGTGAACATTTCATTGGCCACCAGCGTCACTGGGATCCTCTCTCCCTGTTGAGGACAGCAGTACAGGTTCCCAGGCAAACTCATGAGCTGGTTCTGAATGAACTTGGAGACTTGGATTTTGTTCTTTGCTGAAGACATGTCTAAGAAGCGTTCGAATGCAGTAATTTATTGTCTTGTTTAATCCTGTTTTCTGCATCCTTTGTCTGTTAATTTGTTGGGACTTTACTCCCAGTACCAGAAGATATCAAAGCTGCTGTTACTGCAGAGACTTCTCTGCAGCATCATGTTAGGAATGAAGGGAATAAGAACTGTTTGGTTTTAGAATTAAAAGTACTCTTAGCTAAACCTGTGTTTAGCTGCTTTCAGCTAAACCAGCTTTGATACCTCTTGTGAAATGGGTCAGTTCTTGCATGCAACGGTGGTGACATTAAGTGTTCTGCTGAAAAGGCATTATTTCCCTTTGTAGTAATTTGCACAGTCATTTTATGTTGTGTTTTTCACTCTGTGTCTCCGATTCTTTTCCCACCCTCACCCAAGGATGTGTGTTCTGGTGTGTGTTGAATGTGACTGGTCAGATAATGATGCACAGGAGAGATTGTTTAGGGGTATTGTTACAGAATTAAAGGAATCGGGATCTCAAAGCTTAAAATCTTGGATTAATACCTTTCAGGACATGATTGATAATAGGTTTTTTTATATATCTTTAACTGATTTAAAGTGATTTTAGCAGCAGTGGATGGAAGGCCTGGTCAGTTCTTCATCCAGTCTCATGGCAGTGGATCCAGTGGTGTTTGCCAGTCTCCTCAAATCACTGAGTTGTCCCTGTGATTAGGCCCTGTGTGCTGTTAGTGATGTCTTTAAGGCCATAACTTTGCTTGAGAATTGTAAAATTATTTCAGTAGTTACAGTGCAAGAAACTTGATATCAATTTTCAGCAGGAAACAATGGCAGTTTATATTTTCAAGTGGTGATAATTTGGGTTATTGCCTTCAGGCGAGAAATTGAAAAACCCAAATTTACTGGTCAGGGGAAGGATAAGCTGCAAAACGCTGAGTAGGTCTTAGGGACAAGAACACCTGCTGGAACAGTTCTTGGATTTAAGGGTCTTTTTCTTAGCTGCGTGGTGCTAGTACAAACCTGAGGCAGTGGCACTGAGTTCAGTGAGAGGAAACTCCAAACTGTCTGGCTTCTTACCAGATAGGGGATGCTCCCCCAGCCCCCAGCAAGTGAAATTGCACACACTTGGCTTTAATACCAAAGGACTGCTTGGTAAATCGGCAGCGTTGCGGAACCTGGAGTGATTGTCAGCAGGAAACACAGTGGGACTGTTCCACTGTTGATTTGGTGTTGTTGGGATACCATATCTTTGGTGATTAGAACAGAGTTCCACTCCATATTCAGTGCTTGCTTTCCAAAGTTAGTTTGGAATGGAGGAGAATTCTTAAAATCCTGATCCATGCAGCAGTGTGGGATCCAGCAGCTTTGTAGGACTGGCACTGATTTTTCCTCTGGGTGATGTGCAGACCCCAGTCACCTCTGTTCCCCTGTAATTTCCCCTGGAAGCCCACAGAGAAGCAGCAGGATGTTCTGTCCTTCATGCTGTGGTTTGGGCCACTCCTAGTAAAAACTCGATGCCTCCATTGCCTTAAATTACCAGTTTTTTAGGAGTTTTAGCCCAAAGCTAAGTTGAATCAGTGGAGTAAATCATCTCAGCCAAAAAGGGATGTCAGTTTTGGTGCTTGGAAACAATTTTTGGAAACATTTATTTAGGTTTATTTCATGCCTGTCCTAAAGTATGGGAGGGAGTGTTGGAAGGGTTGGAGTAGCTCATTGGCTCCTTTCTTCTTCTGTGCAATGGACAAATTTGAATATAGAACAGTGACATGTGGAAAATGAAGTCTGCAGTGAGGTCTCATTTATTTTAATGTTTTAACTTCAACTTAACTTTTTTAATACTTCTTGTCAGCAGTGCTTGAAATAAGTTTTGGCTGTTAACAAATGGACCCAGGCTGTTGGTTCAAACTCCAGAAGCTTCTTGGAATATGGGTCTTCAATCTGTAACTGAGAAATGACTTTAGAAGTCGTTCTCTGTCCTCAGTGCACGTGCCTGGCTGCAGCTGCCTTTATGAAACCTGTTTGCACTCTGAGCAAAGATGGTGTCTTCTGGCACTTGGGTCATCCTGGAGAAGGTTTTGGAATTAGCAGGTGCTGTGATACCTCATTGCTACCACAGTGTGGGCAGGGGATCCATAGAAGGCTGAGGGACGCAAGTGAATTCTTTTCTTTTAATGAATATGACTTTCTTTAAATGAATCATTGGTCTCTTCACTTGTGCAAAACTGAATCTGTGAAATTGTTAACGAATCACTCCAGTTGAGTGAACTGGTTTTGGACTCTTCACTCAAATCTTGTTCCTAGAAAAATAACTCTTCTAGGCAAATTAGTTTGCAAAGTACTGCTGTGTTCTGGGCTAAGTAACTTGCTATTGATTCTGAGTCACATCCTTCCTATTGAACTTCTTGATCACTTCAGATAAAACTTTCCTTTTAAGTGATTTCTGAGGATTAGACAGTTCAAAATTCTGTGCCTCCCAGTGCCTTTTGGCTTCTTTCTGAGCTGGGGTGTGGAGGAAATGCCAGCATGAGCTTTGAACTGCCGCCATGTTTGCTTGGTGTCACAGCCTTAAAATTATCAGCATGTTTGTCCTTCAATATTGTGATGTTGCAATGTAGAGGCTGTTTCTATGGTTCTGATTTCAATTTGAACTCTGGTGTTAAGGAGGCTTCCTCTTTTCTCTTCCCATCTGGAACGTGGAGGTTCCGTGTTCCAGGCTGAGGATGCCTCCGTGGCCACTAGTGCTGAGCACAGCTGCCCTGTGTGTGTTGTGGATGCTTCCCTAGTTTTTAACTGTGCTGTCTGTGGATTGTAGCTGTGGCATGTCCCACGAATTGAGATCGCTGATCATCCCCCAGCGTGAGGCAGAAGAATTGGTGTTCCTAGAGATGCTTGCTCATCCAGGTACTCGCCTTCCTGCACAGCTAGCAGTCATTCTAAATAATTTGCAGGCAGTTTTGTCTTTCTGAGTAGTGGTCAGATGATTCTGCATACATGGAACTTGGTGTTTGTCATTTGCATTTACAATGAGAGTCGAAACTTAAACTAGGAAAGGGTTAAAAATACTTACTTCATTTTACTTCTAACTCTGCGGAATGGGAGCTGAGGCTCCCCGGTGCTGCTCAGTGGAGTCCCTATGTGTTGTGCCCCCCATGCAAGGGAGTTTGGAGATTTTGTTGTCTTCCCCAGCAGTTCTCACATTTACCAGGAAACAGATCGGCATGCCGGGTTACACAAGTGCTGTAGGCAAAGCAAAGCCTTCCCCCTGCTCTCTCTTCGAGACCAGACCCAACATCTTCGTAACCACTGGCGACTTCATCATCCACCATCAGCAGGTTCCTCTTCAAACAGCATGTGTGCGAGCTCTGGTTCATAACATTTGTGCCATGTTTATAAATCAGTTTTTTATATTTTTGTACTGAAAGAAATTGGAGCACTTTAGAAAAGTTGATTTCAAATTCCATTTCTCTCTGTAGCCGGAAGGAGATCTCTCACGGGTGTAGATCCTGTTGGCATAACTGTGTGCATCTCACTCAGAGCTGTGAACTCTCTTGACGCTCTTTAGTCTTAGGTCTGGTTTCTAGGCCCACCTTGCACTGTAAAGATTTAATAAATAATCATGGTCCATGGTTAAATTGACCATTTTGTTGGGGAAGAGTTTGGTTTTGTTTTTTTT
>VYZR01125565.1:0-20448 GCA_013400675.1 Oxylabes madagascariensis
TTTTATTTTCCTTTTTTTCCTCCAAGTCCTTTCTTGGAGTGAAAAGCAAAGGCTTTAGTACGAGGCGTGATGTTGGACTCCTCAGCAGGGGAAAGAATTCGGCAAGGGCTTCCTTGAGGAAGGGCTTTGGGGTTTTGTTTTTGTTTTTAAAATCTGGTTCATATTGAGCTTCCTGGCTGTTCTGAGTTTCCTCGTCTGAACTCTCTTTGTATGAACTATATCTCACATATTCATTTGTTTAAATAGCACTTGAATTTCAGCCGCCGTCTCTGCGGTGTTTTGCCATTGTTAACATAACAAGAAAGAGACTGGAGAGTCCTTCACTGGCCTCCCCAAAGTTGCAATGGGTTCAAATCCCTGCCTGGGTCTTGTGTGGATTTGGATCTAGAGTGATCCAAAACCCTGGTGTCTCTGAAGGAAGGAATTGGTTCAGACCTGTGGGGAGCCTTTTGTTAATTTTTAAGAGCAAATTGGAGAGGTGACAAGGGTGAATGACTCTCTGGGACAGCACCCAAGGAGAAAAGCTCATTATCCTTGGGAGGCAGTTTTTCAAGGAAGTGGGATAAGGAGATGCTTGACATCCCCCCAGCACGACTGCAGCCAGTGGAGGACCCCCAGCTACAGCAGCATGTTGTAGGGATCCACAAAGCCACAGTGCCCCAAGCCAAGGTGGGGAAACTCCTTCTGCAGGAGACGGGAGCAGCCTAAGCCCATGGCTGTATCTCATCCTGAATTCCTGGTACATCCTGCTGCATGGGAGAGAGCAGGGTACAGATGATGTAGAGTTGTCACCGGTAACATTACGATCTAATAGCTGCTGCAGCACAGAAATATCAACCATCTGCCAAGGAGTCAAAGGAAACCATGCTGGCAAAATGCATTAAAGTGTCTATTTATGTAAACAGTCAAGGCTTGAGAACAAGAGGGTTGTCTTAATCAGCATCACAGAACATGAAATTTTTAGGTATCCAGGATGATGGAGAGGGGAGGTGAAGGGTTAGAAAACCTGCCAGCATCAAGCAACCATTAGGCTGCAGGTTCAAGCATTAATAATAGTCACTCAAATGGTATTTATGTACTTCTGCTTCTGCCTGAATTCAATGTGCAGGGAATAAGGTAACTGGAAATCATTAGCTGTCATGACACCCACTGATTGATTTTTCCATGTGGGTGGAAAATTGGATTGTTCCTTGAAGAAAGGGTGAAAGGGAACTGGGCAGTGGTGATGTGACAGGTTGGTGCCCAGGTCTCAGGGTGCTTGGTGTCCAAAGTTCTGGGCAGACTGGAGAGCAGCAGGTCTGGATCCTTGTATGAGCACTGCCTCAAAAGATAAGGTCATCTTTGGGATGAGAAGTACTTTGCTCCCAGGGCTTGGTGGTCAAGGGCATTCCAATCCCCACCAGTTTCAAGCCCAGTTGAATGTTTGGTGATGCTGGTGGATGGCAGCTGCAGATTTGTCAGGTGTCTGGAGGCTGCTCCTTTGACCATCCCTATATCCTACAATGAGATCTTGCCCAGTGCTCGTTCACCTCCTGAGGAGGCTGTGTGAGATCTGGGGATTGGTTGCCGCTCACCCTTGTCTGGCTGCATAGGGCAGCTGTGGACAACACCGTGTCCCTTCCAGCCTCTGTGGTTCCATGCCAGGTTGATCCAGGGCACACATATTTTGGCTCCTTTGATGCCCATGGATTTGTGTCTGGTCTCCAGGTCAGTAAGGAAGGGAATCCTTTTGTTATGTAAAATATTTTTTGTAACACTTGCATCTCTTCTGAGTTGTTTCCTGAGAATGCAGGGACTCAAAGACCTGTCCCATGTCCAGGCAGCAGCTGGTGCTGTACCAGGGGCTCTCTGCATCACACAAACAACATGCAAACTGGTGGTGTACCCCTTAACCCTGTACCCCAGCTAGCTCACTCCAACTGAACTGTACAGACCAGTTTTGTGGTGAAATTTCTCATTTCACACTTCCCCGTGTGAGTCTGATTCATTAGGCTTTGTTTTAGAAGGGCACTTACACAGGTGTGGGCATCCCTGGATCAATGAAACAGCCTTGCCTTGGAAAACCTCCATCTGCCCTGGGCTCTTCCCAAGACCTCACAAGGCCTCGCATTCATGCACTGTCTTCTCTTCCTAGACGTATCTCCACTTCCACTTGGGTGCACATCCCACATCTCTATTTAACTTCATTACACATCTCTCCAGCCTTGTGCCAGCTGCTCTTAGCCAAGCAATCAAAGCCTTGGCAGCTCAGCAAGGCTTTTCCCTCCCTCAGCGCCTGCTGGCTTTGCACGATGTAGGGCTTGGAGCTACTGTCAGCTTAATTCCTTGACACTCCAGCTGCAAGGGGCGCTCCCACGGCAGGAAAATGAGGTGCCCTATGGGCTTGCACGCGCTGTATTCAATTAGCTCCTGCTTATGCAGAAATTACACTTATTAATGGCTTGTTGTTGGAGACTGGAGGAGTCAACGCTAATGGAAGTCATCAGAGCTGTTAATCGCTAGGATCACCGACTTCAAAACCAGCTCTCTCTTTATTATTGGGGGTAATTCTTTTTATGGACCTTGGGGGTTCTTCTGTTTCTTGGGGATTTGAAGGGTTTATGAGGCCTTGTAGGAACTCACATGTTTTAATTGAGTCATTTGTGAAGCTCTTCCAGGGTAAAAAATGCCATGGTCCTCTTAGTCATTAAAAAACAGGCTGTGCCTACAAAGCAGACTTTATCCTGGTTCTGGAGACTGAATTATTCAAAAGTTAAATGAGATTTCATGCAACTGGAAAGGTTATTTTTTAATCAGATAAATCAGTTCTCTGCATGCTTTAGGGATGAGCCTATATAGATGCCTTGACACCTGCTAAAGTTTTCTTCAGCTCCCTGGTTGGGGAACCATTTCCTATTAATTTAGTTCAGAGGCTGGAAATACTTGGGTTGCCTTAGATCCTATCATTACAGCTGTTGTTTCAGCTGCCATCCATACCTTCATGTTATCTCTTCTCAGGCAGCATTGAGAAGAGACTCCAGCTTGGTGAAATGGGAAAATGATGTGCACATTCACAGTTTGCTTCATCCCTGTGTGAAGGAAAAATCTCTGCTCTCTGCAGATAGCCAAGCATTTCTTTCTGTTCCTTCTTTGATGATTGTGGTTGTTCCCCTTGGGTGGGAGCCAGGAAATTCAGCTAGAGCATCTGGAGCACCTTCAGCTTGCACGACAAATGCTTTATCTGTAAGCACTTCTGGTTGTTGGTGTTTTCCTAGGGATCAGTCCATATTTTTCCCCGGATCTCCTGGTAGAGGTTTGTCCCGATGCTGTTGGCCCCCATGACTCTGCCCTGCTGCACTCATGTCCTCACAGAGCCCATTCCCACCCTGCTCAGCCCCTAGCAGGAGCAGGGGCAGGAGCCAAGTGCTTTTTCCCTCATCTCTGCTGGATTTCAGCTCTTTGTTATAATTGGTTTTTTGCTGNAGGAGCAGGGGCAGGAGCCAAGTGCTTTTTCCCTCATCTCTGCTGGATTTCAGCTCTTTGTTATAATTGGTTTTTTGCTGATGTTATGAAACGAGCGGCTTTTCCCCCATGCATGTCTGTCAGCATTAGAGATAGTGTTACCCGCATCAGAAACCCAGGTTCAGCAGAACTGTGCAGGAGCTCTACAGTGACAGTGTTTTTCTTTCCCTCTTTTTATTTCCTCCCTCCTCCGGTCCCTTCTCAAGTACTAATGGGGAGATAAGTTTCAAACTTGGTTTAGATTAACCAGAAATAGATGGCTTTAAATCTCAAGTACTTACAAGGTGTGACCAAGTGGAAATGCAGCTTTTGTTCAGCTTAAGCTCCTTCGAAGCCTGGGCAGAGGGATGAGCCGGTTCATGTTTTTCTTGTATTTTGTGGGATAATATTCATCCAGAAATCTCAAGCAGAGAGAGAGATAAGGAATTCAGGCAAGAATATCTGCTGTGCCTCCTGAGAGTGATAAAGAGAACCCAGCTGCAGGACTTGGTGGAGGAGGCTGTGGTCTGCAGGCCCTGCTTGTGGGTCTGGGCAGCCATGGTTCATGGCAGGTCCCTTCAGGGTGGGTCTGTGAAATTCGCCATCAAATTTGGGCCTCGTCCCCTCATTAGCACCCCACTCTCAAGTTAGACAGGAGGTGCCTGGGGACTCAGCCCCATATGGGCAGTCGGGGCCAGGGAATTCGGGGTTTTGCCATGGTTCCTCAACAAAGATGTGCTGGAGAGGAAGATCTTGCACCAGGAGGTTCCATGTCCACAGGACTCAGCTCCTTCTCTTTGCAGATGTGGGGTAGGAAGGGACACTTGTTGATTGGAATGGGGAAGGCTGGGTGGAAGACAAGGAGATTAGCAGAGGTGGTGGAAGGGGAATCCCTGCTATGCAGACAGCTCTGATTTCTCCTAAATGAAGGCTGCTTTCCTCCCTTTCTTACAGCATTGCTTGCTGGGGCATGAAATATTCAGCCTCCATTCAGCCCGTAAGAAAATCCTTCTTTCCCATGCAGTGAAGGGATGTAACTGGACTTGTTCACTTGTGTGTCAAAGTCATTTCCCTATAATAGATGCCTACAAATCCTGAACATCCCAGCAGTCTTCCTCCAGCCCACTGGGGAGCGAGCACACTGCCCTTTTCCATGTCTCCAGCCCCAGGAGGAGCAGAGCAAAACCTGCTGCAATCTTGCTACTTTCTGAATTGTTTTCTTTAACCAATTTGGCAAAGGACAAGTAGAGGAAGCCTATCAGACCCTGATTAAACATGGCTCAGGTTTGCTCTGCTGGACACAGGACAATTGTTAAAGCCTGATGCCTTTTAAGGAGCCCCAAAGACAATGAATGTCACTTCTGAAAATATGTGTGGATTGAGATTCTATTTATAAAGTCGCGAGCAGTGCTGGAGCCAACAGGAGCTGTATTTACTGAAGGGAACCAAAGTGGTACTTTGGATGGTCGTGGCTCGGTGGGTGCACTGATACAGGGGGATTAACGTGGATGCAATGGGGGCAGTGCATGGAGAAGGCTTGTGGGTTGTGTGAGGACACAGCCTTGAGCTATCAGTCATGGGGAACTGAGCACGGGAGAGAGCAAAGAAAGGGCACCTCATTTTGTTAATTAGGAGCTGCTTATGTTTGTCAGAATTTCTTGCATTTTGCCCCAGGACTCATGGCCTGGCTCCTGTTTCGGGGTGTGTGTCTGCACCCATGTAGAGGGTGGAGAGGGTCTTAACAGAGCGGTGTCAAGCTGAAAATCCTATCTTTGTGTGACCCATTTGATTTTCTTTCTTATGTATATATATTAGAAATCTGCAAGTGATGAGTCAGTAAAACGTTGTTGGTGTTTCCTGTGAAATAGCTGAGGTCGCTATTTTCTTTCTGTGTTATTTTTCCCAGTTGCCATGGTAACCATTTCAGAAAGGTCTTATTCTTGCAGCAGTTTAAATGAATGGGTTAGAAGTTTTCACGGCCTTCTGGATCTGCTCACAGAAGCAGAGTGATATCCCAAAGATATCCCTTGGGATCAGGAGGGATCTGCCTCCTGGCTGGTTGTCCCATCCCTCGCTCTGTTCTGTGGCAAGACAGAGGGGGTCTTCTGTTTTATTGTTAGCAAGATAGAGAGGAAGGACCCTGGGGTGCTTCTGTTCTTTTGTGTTGGCATCCCAGGAGCAGGGGCTGGACAAGACCAGGCTTGGCCGCAGCCTGGACCTTGTTATCTGGGCAAGGGGGGTGTGAGATGGATGGATCTGTGCCAACCACACTCACAGCACTGGGTGCAGGTCTGATGATGATGATGAAGGCCCTGTGCACCAAATGGGTCACAGCTGGAGGAAGGCAGGAGTTGGAAACCTTGTAAGCTCTGGGCACTGTCTGCTGGGGCACTTGGTTGCACTTCATCCAGCAACAGGGCTTGTTTTTAAGAAATTAGGGAGCACAGACCTCAGGGCTTGCATGGCCCCAGCTTCTGTCCTCACTTTCTTCCCTACTCAGTGCCCACAGCCTCTGTTGCTCAGCAGACACCTTGGAGCCCTGTGTGCAGGGAGATGTGGCACGTGCCCACATAGAAATGGAGTGTGTTCCTTCTGCCCTCAGAAGGCTCACTCATGAGCTTCTACTCAGCTTTAAAAATAGGGGGAAAAAAGGAAAGAAATTCATTGCAGCCTGTTTCTGAATGCTGAAAAAGGGCAAGGTGTTGGTGCAGCTTTGAGAAATCTCAAAGGCACTCTGGGGGCATCTTCCCTTGCTTCCTCCCACCCCCCTGGCAGTGCCTGGCTCGGTGCCAGACAGCCCTGCCTGAATCCTCCAGGCAGGGAGCAGAGAGCATGCTCTCCTGGCTGCCACACTTGCCCCTTGCCAGGCAGGGTCAGGTCTGGGTGGGTGCCCGGGGCTTGCATCCTCCCGCTGCCCCAGTGCTGCGTTTTCTCAGTGTTTTCTGAGCGGCGCTGCCCTGTCTGCTCTGATTTCATGTGCTGTCACAACCTGTCAATGCGCTGTTTGGTATATCAACAAATCGACACTACACAACCACAAGATTAACAGGGAATGATTTATCCAGGACAACACATCTGTGTGTCCAGGAAGGCAAGATGTCCTGGAAACAAAATCCAGTATTTACTGAGGGCTCATCGGCAGAGCTGGTGTTTTGTACCACAGTTGAATTACACTTGGATCTTGCTCTTTCTGGGTGTTGCTCGTTTAATCATAGAATGCTTTCCTTTTAATTAGGCACTGCTGCTACTGATGAGAGAATTAGCAGACTCTTCTTTTAATGGAGAAGCTGAGGCTGTGGCAGCTGTGCTGTAATGGGGGTGGTGGGCAGAGGCTTTGTGCTGCATAGAAACCCCAGGCTCTGCACCTCAGTTTCTTCTTCCTGAAAAATGTCCTTTTTCACCTTAAAAAGTCCTGGAGTTTGGTTTTGGTTTTTTTGTTTGCACAAGATATCATTTAGTCGAAGGATGTTACTTCCCCCAGCTGCTGTGTTGTGGCCCTCAGAGAGAAAATCTGAGTGATTTTGCCAGCTCTTTCCCTCCCAGCCCAGTGAGGATCCATGGAGCTGGTTGTGTGCCAGGAGTCAGTGACTCTCTCAGGTACATCATGTCTAGAGCTGGTCGATAGTGTTTTGATTAGATAGTTATTATCAGAAAATGGTAGTTTATCACATTTGAAGCTGTTTGGGGTAGAGGAGCAGTTTCAGTAAACTGGCCTCAAAGTACCCCCCAGCTTTATTGGAATATGTTGTCTGAGATGTTTGAAATTTGGACAGCTGGGGAACAAAAAGTCCCATGTTCTTTTTCAAGCTGACTTCTATTTATGTTTTTAATTTTGGTTGATTTACAGTCCAGAGCAAAGGGATGAAGGAATGGGGACTGAAATAGAGGGAAGAACCTCCAAGATTTTGTACACTGTGTTTTAGTTTCCCAAGTCTGAAATTCTGAATTCTTGTTTGGGATGGAATGATAGTTTCAATTCCCATGAGAGAGAAAATCACGTTCCTGCTGTACTGTAATGATGTCTCAGGAAAGATGTCTCAGACATATTTGTGATTTCTCTAGAGTAGGAGCATCTTATAAAAAACCTATATACATCTGTGGCTGAATGAAAATCCCATATCTGGCATTCTTAGAAGGGTCTGAATCCCCACTGCCTGGCTGAGATTCCCCAGGGCAGGATCGTGATCACAGCCCCCCTCTCTTGGTACAAATAAATCCTAGTGGTGCTCATGGCAGGGGTGCCCCATGGACCAGCAGCAGCCCTGTGTCTCTTGGAAGGGATGATAAGCTGCTTCAGGGGACTCATGAGCTACCCTGGGGACCCCTAAGTGGGACAGAAGGTCTTAGGAGGATGCCCTGATTCACAGATGGCTGTGAAATCCCCCAAGTAATTTGCAATGCCCCATCTCAACTGTTTAGGGATGTGTAGTTTCTCAAAGCAAAGTAACTCAGCCCATTTCAGCCAGGGCAGAGTGGGGTGTGCTTCCAGCAGATGCTCAGCTTGCCCACCCCAGCAGAGCTCCAGGCTGTTCTGGATCTTCTCTTCTCCTGGATGGATGAAATGAAAGTTTTCCCTTTCCATTTCAATCCAGTTTGGCCAATTATCTTAGATTTTTGGATATTAATTCTCACCTCTTGTTCAGGAGTTCCCGCTCTTCATTTTTATTATGTCTGCCCAGTGTCTCAGATATTAAAAACTGTTTCCTGCAAGAGAAGGGGAAAAGAGTGTGTGGAGGAGGAGTGCGGGGGCAGGCAGCTTTTTTGGGGTGAAGCAATGGGAGGCAGGTGGATTTGTTGCTGCTGTGTCAGCATGGGCTGACCCACAGCTCTCACAAGCCAGTGCCAGGGATATTTGGGTGTTGGGTATCTCCTGAATTGGGTGGTTTGGGAGGGAAATTTCACGGGCCAGAGGGGTCACAGCCCTTTCAGTGTATGCTGAGGATCCTGTGAGGGTTGCAATGTAAGTGCTGCTCCCTCTCTGCCTCCCCACATCACCCAGCTATGCCCTGCCAGTACGTCCCATCTGGATTTGCACATTCCAACAACATTTCTGACCAGAAAGTGACTATGAAGTCCAAAGTTTCATTAATCCATGCTATTAACATGTCATCCCTTCCAGGGCTGCTGGATTTTCCATGTCAGCCCCCACAAGGAAGGGATGTTGTGATTGCGGGAGATGTTGGGCGAGGGGTTTAACTGGGTTGTGACTGCAGGGCCAGTTGGATTTGACAGTACCACTGCAGAGGGGGAACAGAGTGTGGAAACAGCCTTCAGGGTCCAGGTTAGTGGTGCTGATAGATGAGAAGGAAAGCTTCCAGAAACACATCTCCTTTCCAGCTGTATCACTGTGGTGCTGATAACAGCACAGTCTGCCTTGGCACTGGGGCACTCATGAATGAGTTGGCATTTTTGTGTGAGTAATGTAGAGTTGTAGCTATTTCAAATTGTCCTGAGGTGCAGCTTGACATATAAGTTCTTGGCCTATTTATTACCCTGTGTCTGAGTGTTCCCAAAGGTATTACGGCATTAAACCATGGCTGAATTTAATATTGGGAGATGCAGCATTTGTATTTCAGCTGTAGATCAGTGAGCAGGTGATTTGGGCTGTGTGCATGGTGTGTTTGGCAAGCTCTAGCCAAGGGATCTGTTATTCAGCAAGGATGTTTGAGATATAAGTTGTGTTCAACACCCTCTTTTTTTAACTTTATTACATTTTCTTTTAAATGCTGCTGTTTCCTCCTTTGCTATCCTGTGTCATCACAAGCTCCTGCCAATATCTGTGCAAGTCCTCAGGGATTCACTACCATGCTGAGATAACATCACACCAGTTTGGGTGCCCATCTACCCTCTAGCTGGGTTGGAGGAACTTGACCTGCAAAGGCTGGGCCTGAGTTGTTTAACCCTTGGAAACAGATCTGAATGCCTGCATGGGTTTATCTGGGGTTTTGCCTGCATGTATCTATGAGCCCCTTGGTCACTGTAGTTTTTTGAGGCTCTGAAGCATGGCTGACCAAGTCTTGACCCTGCCCCTGGGGTCTCCACTCTCGTGGCTGCCATGGTGTTGGTGTTGGGTCACCTCAAGTCAGACCCTACAGCCTGTGATGTGGTGTGGCAGCTCCTGGTCTGTCACTGGAAGTTTTTAGCCAGTCATGAATGTGTTTCATGTAAGTGGAAGGCGCAGTCAACTGCATGCGTTGCACATTGTCTTCTGCTCATAGCGTGGCTGCTGTGACATGCACATCTGGCCACCTACCCTGGTTATGATCCAGGCATCTAAAGCCACATGGGTGGTTACAAGTGGGGATTTGGACCAGACAGTGCCAATCTACCCCAGGGAAACCCAGCAGCTCCTGTGTGTGAGGTGTTCAGTGAGCCGTGCCAGCCCCCTGCCCCGCGCCACCTCAGCGCTGCTGATGTGACCCCACTGCCATCTGCCAGCAGGATGTCAGCTCCTGATTTTAATGAAGCCTTTCAGCAGAAGCACGCAGCTGTGTTGGGGTTAAACGGGGAGAAGGGATCTGATGTGTGGATTCTGTCTTTGCCACTGACTGATCCCACACAGTTGGTCCACACACAGTTGATCCACCTACGGGTTTTGTCTTCTGCCATATGTTTTACAATAATGCCCGCCCACCCGTCGGGGAAAGTGAAGCACTGGGCATCTGCAGGCATTGTTGGGAACCCCCTGTGAAACATGCTAAAAAAACATAAAAGGTATTAATTTAGGTCTAAGACTACCAGGAGTCTATTTGTTAAGTTTTTGGGTTTTTTTCATACCTCTATTTTCAGATTGCCTATCTGGAATGACAGGATCGAGCCCTTCCTCAGTGGCAGATTTGAGGTTGCCTGATAATGAGATTTTTTTTCTTTTGAGTAATGAGATTTTTTTTTGAACCACTCTGGTTATATCACCTCAGATCTCTGCTTTTGAAAAATCTTAGCTCAAATCTTTTGATGAGCTGCTAAATAAAAAGACAGGCCCTAAAGGAATATTTATGTGAGAAAATGGCCCAACTTTCCCATCTGCATAAGGAGAATCAGTGTAGGGGATGTCAAAGCATTAAGCCTCAGCACATGCCACTTCTGCCTAAACCTCCTGAGGTGGTACTAAAGCTCTGATTAACGTGAAGTCCATGTCCAGATTTACCTGCTGAATTTACAATGGACTTCTAAACCTTAAACACTCTGATAGTATTTTCCTTCCATCTCCTGGGCTTTGGGTGAGCTATTGCCATTTTCTCACCCCATCAGTAACATCAGTATTCTCACACTTGCAGTACTGGGGCTTGTGTTTCCACGGGTGATTTTTAGCTATGGAGCTGGCTTAGTTTTCTCAATTTCCTCCTCTTCTTTCCCCAGCCGGAGGAACTTACCAATGCCCTGGAGATCAGCAACATCGTCTTCACAAGCCTCTTTGCCCTGGAGATGCTGTTGAAAGTCCTTGTTTATGGTCCTTTTGGCTACATTAAGAATCCATACAACATCTTTGATGGGATCATTGTGGTGATTAGGTACAAACCTTGAGTTTTCTTTATATGTGTTTCTCCTCATTTGGCTGTTTAATTAAACAGAAAGTAATGGAGAGTTGGCATAAATACCTTTCAGTGACAATTTACACTTCTGTCTGTAATTAATGCACTTAGGCATGATTGCTAATACATATCTTGGGATTATTTTACAGTCATTTTGGAGAGAGACCCAAGCAGAAAGCTATCAGTCCTGATGCCCTAGGACAGTCTGGGATCCAAATGGCACAACCAGTGCCCGATTAAGTATCTGTTTTTTTGGCACATGCAAAGGCTATAATTGCCCCTGCAGCTGCAGTCACTGATTTCCAGGCGTATTTTTGACAGTCAAGTGGGCCTCTGCTCTTTGCAAGCCTGGTAACCAGGCTTGCAAAGAGTCCAGATTACCACAGGCACTGGCGGCGCGTCTCTGCCCTCTTTCCATCTCTCTTCTCCCGGAATTTCACCTTCCCTTGGCTGCGTCTCCTCCAGGCCTTTGCAATTAGGTTTTGTCCTGTCATCTTGCATTGACATTTTTTGTCCTCCTCAGCGTGTGGGAGATCGTGGGCCAGCAGGGCGGGGGGCTCTCGGTCCTGCGCACCTTTCGCCTCATGCGGGTGTTGAAGCTGGTCCGCTTCATGCCAGCCCTGCAACGCCAGCTCGTCGTCCTCATGAAGACCATGGACAATGTGGCCACCTTCTGCATGCTGCTGATGCTCTTCATCTTCATCTTTAGGTGAGTGTTTCCAATTCCCTGTCCTGAGTTTCCTCTGGGTTTTTAGATGGGATCCCGTGGTGGGATGAGAAAGTGTCGGAGTCCATACCAGAACACAGCTGAGCTGAGCAGTCCCAGCAGCAGCATTGCTGGCTGGGGTTTGCTGCCCTAAATTGTCTCAGTTAACCAAATGAGATGTTTGTCTTTGCAAAATGGTTTACAAAGAAAATCTTCCAGGCTGGATGATTCCTTGACATCACCCCAAGACAGCAATCCCATTACTTACCAACTATCATAAAGCCTGGTGCTAAAAATATTGCCAAGAAGAGGGTGATGTTCCTAAAGAAATGTCAGACATGGTGGTGCTTGTGCTTTTTCATGGCCTCATCTTCAGACAAGTAGAAATGTTAGAAACAGGGTTGGCGTAGCCCTGTATTTTTAGATTTTGGTCTAGATTTTGTGAAGAGCATTTCTCCTTCTACAGCCAACTGTGGTGTTTGAACAATGCAGGCACTGGGAAGGCTGAAGAGAGACAATGTCTTCCAGGGAATAAGGTCCCTTCTTTCAGTGAGACTTCAAAACTGCCATTTGCAGCTGTGGTGCTCAGTAGAGCTGTAAATAATTTGATTGTTCAGGTTACTAGCAGAGAGCAGGGAAAAGCAGATTATTCTTTTAGTATCTATCCATAATGAAAGGTATTCTGTTCTTCTGTCAAAATTGAAAAAGCTGTTTCAAGTCCCCTGATATGTCTTATTCAGGCATTTCACAGAAACCCTTTTTGTCTTCCTAATTCAGTTGAAGCATATTTTGCTGAAAATGTGTCATTGCAAAACAGAAAGTCAAAACATTTTGTTTAGAAAATGTTGAAAGACAATGTTTTGACTTACAAAAAATGATGCAGAAGAGAAACAAGGAGCAAACATACTTTTTGGTTGAAACTCCTTGACAGATTTGACCTAAATTCACAATTGATTTGCATGATCTCAAGGCATGTTTTTCAGTGAACAAAGGATCCATCTTTTTCAAGAAAACATTTACAGGAATTACCTAGGTGAAATCAGGAGACAGTCACCCTTCATACTGATTTGTATGGTGGTCCCATTGTTGAGCCCCTGCTTCCTGTCATTTGCAGCATCCTGGGCATGCACCTCTTTGGCTGTAAGTTTGCTTCAGAGCGGGATGGTGACACTCTGCCTGACAGAAAGAACTTTGACTCCTTGCTCTGGGCCATCGTCACTGTTTTCCAGGTACAAAAATAGAAAATGCCACAACTGATGGGCATTTTGAGACTGCAAAGACTGGGGTTGCTTTCCAATGCATCCGACAGAGCTTAGACAAGTTCCATGCCATGGAAAGAAGATGACCCAAAACCATAAGTGCAGGTTTATGGGGGCTTTCAGACTGTTTTCCAGACTAAATCAGAACCCTGGTGAGGAGGGGCTGCCAAGGCAGGAGGCTCTTGTGTTTGCAGGGTATGGACTGGGTAGGTGAAAGTAAATATAGAGGGAAGGGATGGAGAGGAGGAGATCAGGACCATTTGCAGTGGTATTTTGACAAATAATGGTATCTGTTTTATAGCTGATATGTGCAGTTTTTTGTTCTAGCAGCTCTGGGCCCTGTAACCCTGGGATCTGTGAAGGACTTTAGGTCATTCTGGCTAACCAAAGGAAAGGTCTGTCTGACCAGTGTGATGTTACCCTCCCTTATGGCTGTCCCTGGATGTGGGGGACAGGACAGTTTGCACAGGGTCCTTGCTGGTGGTTGGGAATCACAGTCTGGTCCTCTGTCTTCTCTGGCTCAGAAGGGATTTATCCTCTTGTGGTTACAGTGGATACCTTAAAAGCAGGATGTTTGTCTGGCCTATCCAGAGTGTGGATGCCCAGCATGCTATTCTCCAGTATCTCCATAGTCCTGATACCCTTCCTCTGCAGATTTTGACCCAGGAAGACTGGAACAAGGTCCTTTACAATGGCATGGCCTCCACCTCATCCTGGGCTGCTCTCTACTTCATCGCTCTCATGACATTTGGGAATTACGTTCTCTTTAATCTGCTGGTGGCCATCCTGGTAGAGGGTTTCCAGACAGAGGTAATGTCCTTATGCTCGTGCCTTTGTTTTCTTCTCAAGTTTTAGGGCCTCCAGATTCTGGAATCTTGATTTCTGAGGTGGATAGCACTTGACAGAAGTGGTATGGGGAAAAAGTGGGGTAAAATATTAGGTCGTCTTCTTTTTTTTTTTTCCTTCTTTTTTTTTGTTTCCGTAGCCATGGTGCAATTTAATACCGCAAACCCTCTAAATGAAGGGCTTAAATGAAAAGCATTGTTAGCATTAATGCAGGAGTGGGAATTGAGGGGTGAGTCAGGCACTGCGGATGGGATCGCTGCTATGACAGTCTCTTTGAAACAGTTTTCACCGTGTTTGTCATCCAGATTAAAGGCCCCTCCTGAAAACTTACACCGGCTGGTAAGAGATTAGTGACACGATTATCTTTTTCATGGTATGCATTCATGGAGCTCTTCCAGTTTCCAGCCCTGCAATGCTCTGCGTATTTTAAAGTACGTGATTTCTGGTCTCTGCCATCTGCTTCCTCACAATGGGAGCTTCCATCAGACATCCTGCATTGCTGGAGGATTTGAGGGGACACATAGGTTTGAGCTCAACCTTTTTTTTCCATCCTACTGCCAATCCAACTGTCCAACTCGGTGTGGGTGTGCGTGTCACCTAGTCCCCCTCAGAGTGGGGGACCTGTGATGCCCACCCGCTCCTTGCAAAAGTTTCCCAACTGTTCAAGAACACTCATAAGGGGAGGGGACCCTTATACCCTGCCCGGGGATTTGGTTGGAGAGGTAAATACAACCTAAAACTCTTCAATGGGGTCTGCTTGTATGGGCTGTGCTTCTACACACTATCTCTGATTTTTTAAAGCTTTCTGGAGTGAATTAATATTATTTTAGATTTGTTGCATATGTATTAAAAATATCCTGCCACCCTACAAACAGAACTGTTTTTATTAGCATTACTATTTTTGAAGTTTGGAGTTAAATTAACGGAGTCATACCAGGTCATAGCAAGAAGAAATTTTTTTTTGTGTCATCTCTCTCTCCATGTTGGTGCTTTTCTTTTTTAATTGTTATTGTTGTAGCTGTTTCTGCCTGTAAATGCCCTCCACCATTCAGCCAAAGGGACAATCACTGCTGGGTTGTCTCAAAGAGCAAAATGTTCCTTTGCCCAGTTCTCTCAAATAGCAAGAAGGTTCCCTTGCCTGAGTGAGAAGAGGTACAAAGCTCCCTATCTGTTCCTGGTGACAGCTTCGAAACCCAACCTTTGTTCAGTCTGGCAAATTGATCTTTGAAGGTCACCAGCATAGGAGATCACCTGGGGCACCCAAAATGCAGAGAAAAGGATACAGCCTTTAAATGCAGCATCCCGTTTGCCAGCCCCTGGCCCTTAAGGGAGGCTGACTCCTCTGCTCCTTGGCTCAGCCTGGTTTACCATGCTGGAGCATGCTCCTGCTCCACCACTGCAGTATGTCTCTTCCTGGGCAGCAAATTATCCCTTGCCTTGTGGCCAGCTGTGCCATGGTGCAACTTCCTGTAAAGTCATGTCCTGGCTTAATGTGTTGTGATTTTATCCCAGTGATGATGTCCTTGAGGGTATGGCTCCCCTGGAGTCAGGGAAGTGTCGACAGCACTCCTCAAATTTGCTCTTGGCTGTTTTCTGCAGCAGGACTGGCCCATCAACTGCCCCTGCATCTCCTCTGCTGGTCCAAGCCAGCTCCACAATATCTGTGTAAGCTGAAATGTGCTTTAAGTGCTATGTAAATCAGGGAGGAACCTTGGATTTGGGGCAGCTCTGGGACAGCCTGAAGCCAGTGATGCTCATGCCAGTATTGAGGTGAACACAGGGACCAGAAACCAGGGCAGCTCCTGAAGACCAAACCCAGGCTGTCAGTCCCGCACAGCCATGACAGTTTTAACAAACCCACACCGTATTTTTGTAATTTGTGACTCTGATTACACTGCTATTTTATATCTCAGGCTTTGATTATAGCTTTTTCATAATAATCTTCCTTCTACATCCTTGTTATTCTGAGTTCTCTACATCCTTCCAGTAAGGTGCAATGGCACCAAGAGATCCCTCGGCTCAGCCCAGGTTTCCTGCAGCAGACTGGGAGTAAAGGTCTCTGGAGGTCAGGCCCCAGGTCTGGCCTTGCTGGTTTATGTTTATTCAGCTTTGCTGGTGGGTAGCTTTGCGAACAGATCACATTCTAGTTTTTGCAAGCCAGCACAGAGAGGATTCTCTCCTAAGCAGAATTAATTGAGAGATCATCTCTTACTGTAAACAAACCCCGGAGTTCACTGCCTGTGTCTGCATTTAATTCTTCTAGGTTGAGTTTGTTGGGTTTTTTTTTTCCATTCTCCTTCAGATTTCTGGGCTGAAACACAATCCTGGGGCTGCTGCCTTTATCTCCCTGGTCCTTGAGTGCCTTTCCTCAATCCACAAGCATCTCGTTAATTTTAGTGCATGGTTTTGCAGCCCCAGTTGCCAGGTAGCAGATGACTATAAGCAGCAGCTGAAAAACTGAAAGGGCCTCTCCCTTTAAATACGGAGCAATATATTTTGCAGGATTGAGGTGGAGGTTTTTTTCCCCGTTTTTTCCTTTAATTTGGTAACCAGCTTCTCTCATGCAAAAGGCACAGGCAGGACTTATTATCATGTGGTTATTTTTGAGTGCACATTCCCTGATTGAATTGGACCCTGGTATTGGTCCGGGGAAGGTGAGCAGTGTACTCTGTTTGATTGAGCTGCTAGCTGGAAATTGCTGCCTGATCTCTCAAGTGCCTGCCTTGGAGACTTCTCTCTGAAGCAAGGAATGACCCCTGTTAGTCAGACACAAAGCTCCTCTCTGGAGGAAGTTCCTAATAGTGTTATCTCCCAAGTGTATTCTTCCATTGGTAATCCTCCCAGTTTGTGTCCTGTTGTCCCCATCTGTCCTCACTCATGGGTTTGATCCTTTCTCTCCTTTGTGCCCCGCTCCCTCCCTGGCACCCCAGGTCCTCCAGCCTCTCCATCCTTTTCTCTGCAGGATTCTACCTGCTCTCTAGAGGTAGCAGGTAAAATATGGATGAAATATGGATGTTCAACTTCTTCTGGGCTTTCACCAGAGGGAACAGTCCCTCCTGCAGGGGAGATTTTGGATGGTGTTTTTCTTGCATCCCTTGCCTATTGCATTCCTGTCAGCTTCAGTGGGATTTTCTTGTGAAAAGAAAAGTTTCCATCCTTTCCCTCTTGATGGCTTTTCCATATCTCTCTCCGTTACAAGCAAAGACTTTAAGTTAAGTGTCCATCACATTACTGGCAGCAAGTCCTTAAACTCTTCATCCCAGCCTAGGCTGGGATGAGTTTTGTAACCATTTAGCAACCAGAGGAAAGATCCATTGCCCTGTAGGCAAGAAATTCAGCTGGTGAGGTAATCTGTGCCCTACCGCTGCAGCAGGGAAGCTCCTGCTGCCCCATGGGACAGGACCAGGCACTGCCACACTGCTGAAAAATGCTGAGAGATATTGAGAGAGCCACCCCTGAGCAAGGGGAAACACAACAAGGTGAAAAATTATGTCTGTTTTCCAAGTGGACAGGGACAGGCTGGCTTCCGGTGCTGTGAAATGTTGGGGTAATGAGTGTGGCAGAATTTCCCAGTATGGGACTATGCCCCCCTGGCGGCAGACCCCTGATTTAAACTGCTGATTTAAATGAGTGTCTCCACTAACAGGGCTGAGCAGGGATCTGAACTCACAGCAGACTCTGTCTCTCCTTAAATTAGGTATTTCACCTGCCAGAGCACTGATACTGTGTTAATCAAACATTCATTTAAAGCCTCCATTGCTGCTTAATGAAGGTGTAATAAATAAAGATGCTATTATACAGCTGCCAAAAAAAAAAAATCATGTTTTCAATAATTAGCTGGTGTTTCATTAGCACAATTATCACTTAGGAGCTGAAGCAAGCTCTGTTCGAAACACTTAATTTAAAGGGTGTAAGGCTGGTCCTTTCAAAGGGCTTCTTTCTACCTGAGATCTCCCACTCTCTTCCTGTGCTGAGTGGAGTGGATCCAGTGCCTGGCTCTCCATTGTGGCCACACTGCCCTCCTTCCCCTTCCCCTCTGCTTCCCTGCCTCTTGTCCTGTGCTTTTGGATTCCCCACTCAGTCCTGCTGTTGAAACTGAAAACTGAACCCCACCTTCCCCTTCCTCCCTCTTCCCTCCCCCCGTTTCTCCTTCAGGAGATCTCCAAGCGAGAAGAAGCGAGTGGGCAGTTAAGCTGTATTCAGCTGCCTGTCAACTCGTCGGGGGTACGTACAGCACATCCCACCGCCACCGTGCTCGTCTCTCTCATGGTGCCTGGTCACACACTGTGGTGCTGTTCTCATTGTAATAGTTGTCATTCTTTTGGGGTCTATTTGGGTGCTTTGGAAGTGTTTTTTCGGTTTTTCTTTCCTTTTCGTCACCCGCATTGTTGAGTTAGCTCTGATTTTAAGTCCCTTCCTTCTTTGAGGGACCCAGGTAAATTAAGGTGGATGCTTCGAAGTGGTTGATGTGGATCCGGCCGACAGCTGTCGCTGACCCCTTTCTGGATGCCTGCCCTGGGGAAGGCTCCTCAAGGGGCTGTCACAGCCTCTCCATGGCACAGTCACATCCCAGGGACCTCCCTGGGCACGTGGATGGTGATGCTGATTGCAGGGCACGCCTGCCAAGGCTCCCTCATGCAGGCGGGGGAGGATGCCCAGGAGCGAAGGGACCTGGAATCAAACCTGTTTTGATAGGTGTGTGTGTGTTGACGTGCGTGTGGGAGTCCTGTGCTCTGCAGGACAGGGTAGGACAGCAGCAATTGCATGGTGGCATGTCCCTGAGAGGCTGGTGGGAATGCTGAGATTGCCAGAGCAATGCCACATTACAGGATGTGAAATGGTCCCTTTCAGGTCTGAGGTAGCCACTGATCTCTGAAGCACAGTACACCACAAACCTCACCCTTCCACCAAACTCATCTCTCTCTTTATCACTCACTTCCCTTTCTGTCCTTTCCAAGAAGCCTGGCTTTTCCTTCAGCCCAAAAGCCCTTTCCCCTCATATCCCAGTGTGTCAGTCTCTTTTGATACAGGTTGGTTTAGACGTTGTACTGCCTGGTCCAGCTTGACATACCCTCATTTCCCAAAAGGATTTTAACTCCCTGTTCTCTCATAACCCCTTTTCTATCCAGAAAGGCAAACTAGGAGTGCAAGAACAGGTAACGGGCAGCAGCAGTGGCTGTGAGATGTTTGCCTGCACCGTCCTGAGTCTGGCACGTGGTGTTTGGGAGGGGATGCTCACTGCCCTCCAGACATGGGGTTTGGTGCTGGGGAAGGGGGTGGGAAGTCCCCACATAGCTCTGCTTTTCCCTCTCGGCACACATCTCATTGTGCCCCCTTAAAACTTTCCTTAGGGCTGTTGAAGAGCACTCCAGGAATACAAATCACGTAAAATTCTTCCAGTATTTATTTCTTTTTAATAACCCATTAGGGAGAATGAGTAATTCCTGGCAGGCCCGCTGACAGGCTGAGCTGGGAGCCTCTGTGGAGAGCGTACCTGGAGCCAGCTGGAGCCCCTGTTCACACAGAGACTGGATCTGACTCCAGCAAAGCTCAGGCCAGCCTGACTTTACTGCTCCCCCTTGAAAGGTGCATTCCTGACCTTCTCAGACTGCGCCCTGCAGGAGGAGCTTCCCTGAAAAGCACAGAAGTCCTGGATCCTCAGGAGGGGAAATTTTGAGTCAACACTTCACATCACACTCTCTTTTGCCTTAAAAATATCTCTGAGTGTCCAGCCTGCCTGGAAAAAAATATCTTTAATAGTTTAGTGACCCCACACTAAATAGGGGGGAGTATTGGGGCTCATTCCTCTGGGGTTTTGCTTAATAATGAGGGGTAGGGTACTGACCTGTGTTGGATCCATCTCTTCCTCCTGTCCCTTGCTGGGGTCCTTCCAAGATTTTTCAATCAACAGGTACCCTAGCACCAAACCTCAGCAGTGCTGGCCAGGGCTCTGTGGATGCAGCTTAGGCTTGGTGGGGTTTTCTGGGGCTCCTGGGCTCTCACCGCTAAAGTGAGGATCTGCTTGGCATTTCCCATCCCAGCATCTTCCCCCCCTTCCCACCTCTTCTCCATTGTGACAGGGCTTGGTGCCCTTTGCCAGAGCAGTGGTTTCAGCCATGAATCCTCCTCTTTTTGGATGGGTGTTGATCATTCTGGCGAGCACCTCTGCCCCTCTTAGGTGTATCCTGACTATACCACACCCTAAGCACCTTTCTGCAGTGCCAATGGACAGAATCAGGGTCTGTGCCACAAGGCAGAGCAAGAACCCAGGCACCACACAGAGAACAGTGGTCAGCATCATCTTCCTCTGCCTGAGAATGGGCACCTGTCAGAACAGGCAGGCCTTGCTCAACTACCCATGTTCCAAATGATACAGCAGAATTTAAACTCCCAAAATGATCCAGTGTAAATCCCCCAAACTCCTGCTCCTCTTGTGTGTGGCAGCTGGGAGGAAAAGGGTCCCTCGTGGCAATCAATGGTAGGTTCTGCCACCTGGATCCTCTCTGTGCTGATGGGGCGTCCATGGACACATCACGCTTGTCACATTGGAAATTCATGGTCTCTTGTGCCCTTTCTGAACCCTGGATTGCTCCATCAAAGCATCACTAGAAAGAGCCACACCCAG
>VYZR01125573.1:0-22661 GCA_013400675.1 Oxylabes madagascariensis
TTTTTTTTTTTTTTCCCCACAATGTAGGCCCATATTTTTAAGAAGACTTCAGAAATAGTATTGTTCTCTTGGACGTGCAGGGCATAATTTCAGCAAAATATACTAATTTGTATATTCAGAAGCTTTATGCACTTCATAGTGTGTATTGCACAATATGTGCCCAACCAGCCTGTTAGGTTTTCAATCTATTTTTTTTACAATGGCATGCAACAGCAGTTGTGCAGGACCATGCACAGAATTATAAAGAAGCAAAATCAGAAGCAAAAACTGTAGCTTCCTGTAGAAAATTAAGTTTCCTGTACTTATAAGGATTAGTGTAGACACTTTAAAATATATAAGAAATTCTTGTGGGTAAAATGTGCTTAATTGCTTGTCTCAGAAGCAAGTTTTGTTTGATCAATGGTTTGTTGTTTTGCAAATTTGTCTTTGATGGGCATTTCTACCTATTCCCAAAGCAAAACAGGAATAAAAAAATAAAACCACAGGTAACAATACTTGCTGGAAAATTCAAAGGATTTCACAATAGTGCAATATCTCTTGATGGCAGAAGATTGGCACAATGCAGTAGTACCACTGAGCAATCTGATCCTAAATCCATCAAGTATAATGAGAATCTCTGTCCTTTTAGAAGACATTAGTTAGGGTCTCTAGCTGGAGCATAGTTTCAGGCATGAATTTGGCCTCTGGATATGGATACTGCAGAAAAGTATCCTCAGATTTGCTATAGACTGAAAGGAAGAATTTCACAGTAAAATGACACAGTTTGTTTCAAAAAACCCATACCTAGAAGGAGAACAGAAACATATATGACATATTTTATAATGCATGCTTAATATCACGTGCTGTCTGATGCATCTTCTTGTTTTTCTGTTTTTCAAAATTCCATCCCCCTGATGGTTAGTTAGAAATTTAGTGTGACTTTTTAAACAGATCTTAAATAAGTCTGGTTACAAATTTCAGCACGGTTACCATTGCACAAAGCCTATCTCTGCAATTCACAAGAGTGTTGTATATCTTGGTTTTGGCTCTGAGTCACAAAGTCAGTTCTTAGGAGAATCTTGAAAGTCATATCATAGCATATAAACAAACATTCTGCTTCTGTGTACAGTAGTTTCTCAGAAGGATAAATGTCACAAATGATGCTGGAAAGATATGTACATCTCCTTGTTATACATATGGGTGTCACCGGAAAACAAGGGGACTAACTCAAATCCCATTCTTGCTGCTGAAGTCATTGACAATATTCCTGATGACCTGGAAGCATTTGGGTCTGAACAAATGAGTAGCCCTTTGACATTAGGTTTAGCAGACTAGTACAAAACAGAGTTTTGAAGTGCACCCAGTGCAGAAACAGGACCTTCTGTACCCACTACTTCAACTTACTGATCTGATATCACTAAAACAAACCACTTGATCTTGTAGATTTTTATAGGCACCTGGAGTAACAACACCATCCCTGGAAATTTTCTGTTGTTTACTAGAGGAAAAGGACTATGGTCTATTTACTATTGAATATCATATTTAAAGTAATTTGAAAATGTGGGCATTTGAGGCTCACCTCAAAATTTAGGATGAGAGGACAAGGCAAGAAGTTGTGTTAGGAGAGATTTAAATTGGATATTGGGAAAAATTTCTTCACCAAAAGGGTTCCCAAGCACTGGAACAGGCTGTTGAGGGAAGTGGTTGAGTCAACAGGAGGCATTTAAAAAATGTGTAGATGTGGCACTTAGGGACATGGTTTAGTAGTGGACTTTGCAGTATTAGGTTTATGGTTGGAGTCAATGATCTTAAGGGTCTTTTCTAACCTATGATATCTGAACAGAAGTAATTGTGGAGAATGTCTACAAGAAACACTACTAGCTTTCAGTTAAACAAAATCTCTCATGGGGAGTTACTTTTAGGAAGGTAGTCTATGGAGTCCTATAACTTGTGGAATCATTTTGTCTTGTGCTCCCACTGGTTTGATTGNAATATAATAGTCCTACTTCAGCAGCCATGTCCCTCCTAAGTGCATTTTGTACAATGTACAACTGCTAGAAAAGTGATTTCAAGCAGATGCTTCCTGAACTTTCTGGCCTCATCTACAATCAATCTTCCTAGCAAGAATTTTTACTATTCCAGACAGAAGCTAAAGGCCGTCTCTTTTCATGTTCCCATTTAAAATGTTACTCTTCATTTTAACCAACTTAATTAATTTCCTTAAATTGCTTCTAGTTCATATATGACTCTCGAAGGAAAGTACAGCATAAAAATTATAGTCACTGTCTTCCATGGATCACATATACAATTGCGTATTTTGCCCCTATTCATTTGATTTTTAAAAGAAGAACCTATGCAGCATTTCATAATTAAAAAAAAAAAGTTAATTGTTTATTGATAAAGAAGGTCTCTCAAACCCCAAATTATGAGAATACTAAGTTCAAGAAAAAGCCTACTTCAGTAATACATACCAACATAGCTTAAGACTTTCACTAACACTACCAGTTTAATTCAGCATATACTATCCTGTAAATCTTAATTGCTCCTCCAAATTCTTAGCATTGCACAAAATCAGCTCGTCTGAATGAGGTGTATGACCTTAATTTTTCTTCTCTACAACTGACGTTTTTCTTGTTTAGAATTTTAAATTAAATCTGCTTAAGGACTGAAATGCCTTACAATCTACACTGAGAATTTGCTTAGATGAGAAGTTAATTCAAAGTCACTTTGGAGAAAGACTAGGTCACGTTTTCTTAGCTAGGCTACCTCTCTACAAATCTAAGGACTTGACCCACAAAATATTTATTATTAAGGGAATAGCATATTATTTTATATAATACAATAATGATGATACATAATGGAATAATCCATATTGAAAAATGCATGCAAGTACAGACACATATGTTTAACTTGCCATCAGAAAATATGGGTCACACATCAGTCCCACATCCACATGTGTGACCAAAAGAAGGAACTCAAAGGTATTATTTAATGCTATTAAAAACTATTTTTTTATTGTTCTCTGTTAGAGGTAAGCAAAAAGTGAAAATATGCCTCAACAAAATAGAGCAGTTTTGCTTTAATAATCTAACAAGAGGTCCAAAACCATCTTTGACTGAAAAAGATGAATAATAGCCATTAGATTTTTTCCAGACAACTGAACAGACTAGCCGCTCAAAAATCTGGAAATTATTAAACATATAAATACCACTCAGCTCCCTCCTTAGGATGTTAAAAATATTAAAAACAATAGAGAATCATTTGAACTAAGTCATCTGTTGTCCTATGTTGTGGGATCTACAAGATGTGGCAATAACAGACAATACAATAACACAACGTTCTTAGAAGAAATCTACATTTGGAAATAATTTGTTAAACTGTGAATTTTGCACTTTCAAAAGCAACAGCACCATGATTTTCAATGATGCATTAAAAATATGCTAGTAGTAGGAAGATGAAGGCAATATTTTATGTCTTCTGGAGGCATTATTATTTCCATATGGTGCAATACCTTTCACTCAATTATGATATACTATAATATTGATTGCTACAGTAACTGTGCCTTCCTTAAGTTATTGTATTACAGCCCTCTAAATAATATACAATTTTAAATAGCAAAGATTAGATACTATAAATACTCTTTATATACTGCAATAGTTTAGTACAGAATAGAGAGGCTTATAGTACTCCAAACAAATGGGAGCTGGATTAAACTTATAGTATCATTTATTTCCATTGATATAAAAGACCACTAACAAGCTGAAGCATTAGAAATCAAATAATCCTTGCATTGCTTGCAATGGAAAATACTGTTAACACTGAATGAAATGTAGCTAAAGCTGCTGAGGGCAGCAATTACCCTCTGTCAGGGTGCACACCAGGAGCAGTTAAATTTCCTTATTCAACAAAACTGTTGGTGTACTAGGGAGCCAACGCCCAAAACACAGCCTCATGCATGGCTGGACAGATGCTTAGCTATGTGGGTGGAGAGATTTCTCTGGGAGCTAAACACAAATGCATGGGTTGGGCAATGCTGGAGTAGGGTTGTGCATGTGCTCAGAAGCAAAACAAGCAGCCTAAATGATGGACAACGATTTCCGGAGACAGCTGGATGGAAATGCTAGGGTACAATGAGTGGAAGTACAGACTCTTTCAAAATCGTATTTTCTGCTTTTTTCGGGAGTGTATGCAAAAATCCAAAAGAATAAAAGATTTAGTTCCATGGGCCTCAGAAATAAGAATCATCAGCCAGCGAAAAAATCACTAGCCCACAAATCCAATTAACCTTATACCAAATAATCAGTTACTCAAGAGTGACTAATTTCATGTCTTAAAGACTGTATGCTTTTTTCCCTTGGGCCTATTAACTCTTTTTATGAAATCAGCCCCCTCCCTGCTGCAATGCATCAGTACTTACATATTTGTTTGATGGGGGATCAGGCTTCACTAGGTTAATGCTAAGCTGTACCTTTCCCTTTTGTTTTAGTCAAAGAAAGTGGATAGTTCTGAGCCCATGCCAGTGTTTCTAAATACAGAATGATATTTAGAAAGACTTCCAATCAAATTGACACAGGCCTGAAATTCATGCAATTTACTGATTTTAGACTGGGTATCAATAGAAGAATGTGGCATAAATAGAGATGAGTGGACAATTTTATGGCCACATTACATAAATTAAAAAAAAAATCACCCTGAGTTGGCCCACTAAGGTCCAATTTGAAACAATCTCTGCTGCTTAAGCCTATAAATAGCTGGCAAAATATTGAACTCTTTAGAAGTTCTTTAATATTAAAGCCACTCATTTCATATATTTTTGATGATTGCTTTGGATGACTTTGGATACAACTGCATGTGACATTTTTGGAGAGAATAACAATATTTTGTTAGGGAAAAAACACATGAACTTCTAACTCAATGTGCAGATGAAATTGGTTAGTAACCCCCATTACCAACATTATGTTTGGACCTACTACTTCATAAAAAAAATCTGTGAAAAGTCAGCATTTGCTGTTTAGACCAGCTTATTTGTAATCAATGTAATTATGATAAAACTGTCAGGGTTTCTTGTCTATGGATTCTTTAAAATAGGATAAATAAAATGGCATTTGCAAAAATACCTTCTTCATGCTTTATTGCTGCTGCCACCACAAGCTCCAGAGCTCCTGCCCACAAACATCATTAGAAAAAGACAATTGACTCCACTGACAGAATTTATGCACTGTTTTGTTTTCATACTTGCACCAAAATTTGGACCCTTGGATCTTTTATTTACAAATTGCATAATCTTAAATATAAGATTATTTTAACAAGAGTCTGTCATGACTTCCATGTAAACAAGAGAGAGATTTAAAAGGAAGGCAATTTGCTCAACCTAATCTTATCATCCCAGGTACATGATATTGTAATAGTGTCATCATTATTATTCCCGTAACAATCACAGTGAGTTCTGAAATTGAACCAGGCAGCCTGGTTTTGTTGGACTTCCTACAAATAGCAGAAGGAAGAGAAATTAAAGAGGTTGCCTGTGGGACACTATTTTTAGAGTCCTCCAAACTCTAAATCAGAGAGTAAATTTTGTGTTCAACTGTACGAAAGTTTTCTTCCTTATATGAAAATGAACTTATTTCTTAGCAAGGCATTGTTTCTATATGAGCAGAGCAGTTTGTCAGTAGGTCAGAAGCACAGATGCAATTGTTTGTTCACACTACAAAATGGTTTAGTGAAATTATCTTGCTCAACTAGATTGGGGGCATTAGACTATCTAGGCAATTAGCTTCAGTCAAAGCAGCAGTACTGTTTACATGGTGAGCTGCTGTCATTTTCAACAGCACAGCTGTGAGGGGAAGCAAACGGGGTGTTGGGGTAGGAATTCAATAAAGAGGTTGTGTGGCCAGGGGGACTGCAATGTTAAACTGCATATTCAGTTTATGCATATATAAATATAGGTAGGTAGGTATATATATATGTATTTTTTAAAACACCTCAACTCAGAACAGAATTTTTCTGCTAGTGTAGTTACACAAGCTCTGTCAAAGACTTAACCTGAATTGACAAAAGCTGCCTTCTGTCAGCGTGGCTGTGGCCACAGCAGGGGTTCTCTTTAGCAAAACTGTATTGGCCACAATGTGTGAAATTTTTTTATTAAACAAAAATACTGTCTTCTTACACTAGAACAGTGTCATAGGCTGGCTTCTGTTTGCACAGTCATTCACTGACAGGCATAAAGCCATAGTATTTGATGGCAGCATGAAGCCAGATGGGGTATGAGCTGCTGGTCAACAAGGTTCAGATTTTAGTTAAGGAACATCTATGTAGCAAAAAGGTGACTGGCATCTTTGTTGGCACATTGTAACATTGAACAAATAGTGCATGTATATGGTGAGGTTTTTCCTCACTCTTGATGTGATCTTATGTTAAAGAAAAAGCCATTTAGTAAAAAAGAGATGCTACCATATGTGGTACTTGCCCTGTGCCACTGGGATCCCAGGTTCCTCCAGGACACTTCCTGTACCACCCAGACACAAGTGGTGTGATGGTTCCTTTCTTTTCTAAAGATAATAGTCTCCACCCATAGTCTCAATCTCTTCAAGGTATGTAGTAGGCCTATGTATTTTATTAACATTACATTAATAAAAAAATTAAAAAACGCAACAGGAAAACTGAGTGACTGCTTCTCTAACACCTCTATTTGGGGACTCACACAGGGGACTGCAAGAGTAAAGTTAAGGGGGTTGGAGGGTGAGATAGTAAATATTATTGCAAGGAGAAGCACCAACAAACCTGAGCAGGATACCTCACTCCTTCCTTGGATTAGAGCCCCTAACAATTTCATTTCAATACTTAACAGGAAGGGTTTGTTACTAAGAGTAAGAAATTATTCTTATTTACCTTAAAGAATCAAGAGAACTGGCCTCTGGGATATAGTGAAAACTTCTGAGATGCTCGTAATACGTGTTTTCTTTCAAAACAAAATATCCTGCTCCCAGCTCCAGAGCAAGAGAGTTTCTAAGCACCTTTGTGTCCCAAAAGATGATGCCAGTCTCCTAGCTATACCAGTGCTAGAAAGTAAAACCATTCTCTGGCTCTGGGATTAAGTAATATGACAAGACTTAAATCTCCAGTGCTAAGTTTTCCTATCCCCTCAAGCAGAGTAGCCACGTCCAAACTCCCAAATCTCCTTCAGATCGCCATGTAACCACAGAGCCTCATTGTGATTAGTTTCAGGAATCGTTCCCATGGGCAATTGCCTTGCTGCCCCAGACAGGAGGGAGACCAGTGAGTGTTCTGTGTGCTGATGCTTCAGAGTACCTAGTCTTTGGGTAGAGTAACGATCAACTTGTGCCACAGCCCTTACTAACAATTTGACAGCATCAAGAACCACTGGACAAGGCTAGGACTTGAGAACTGGCTCTGTTTAGCTTAGTAGTATAAACACAGACTTAGACTCTTGTGCATGCAAAAGGGTTATGCAAGTTCAAGAACAGATCGGACAAGCACTGGGAAGTTAGGTCTACTGAGAGCTGCTAAATAGCCAAATCACATGAGCTAGAGAAAATCCCCTGAGCTAAAAAAAGCCAGAGATTAGAAGAACAGTCAGGAGATGTGTCATATATGGTTGTTCTGTTCTCACTCTTTCCTGGGAATCAACTCAATTGCTAGTCTTAGAAACCACACAGACAGACCTTTGGTCCTCACCAGTAAAAATATTCTCATGCTCTCATGAGTCACAGAAGCTATGAGACCTGCACTGAGCTCAGTTGTCTGAGACTATCTTTACACATATATGTAGACACATATAAATGCATTTGCTTTGAGGGTGTTTTTTTTTAAAAAAAGATCTTTTCTGCTGCACTAATGATACCATGAAATGTCAAGTGTGCTGTGCTGTCACTGCAGCCTCAGCTGCAGGTGGTCTCAGAGGAAGATACAGACATTTTGTACCCAGCTGCAGCCCTGCGTCCAAACTTTGAGCCCGAGTTTCCTACACATTAACTAGGTAGAGAGTACCTCAGAGTGTTTCACTTCTTTGCAATACAAGCTTTAGTTTGCAGGGTGCCTGATAAAATAACTTAAGATACAGAATTACATGTTTTGGTAGCACTGAGAACCATGATAGGAAAGCGGACACAGTGGAAGAATGAGGATCCACTTGAAAAATTTCGTGGTTTAGGAGTTTCATTTAATTTGTCAAAACGCTATTCTTCCAGTCATTTCCCAAAGAAAAACCCCATAACTATCTGATAACACAGGATTCATCCACCTTTCCTACTTTTGGTACCACGTAGGAGTTTGCAGAGATCCTTTCTCCCTGAAGAGGGAAAATCACTCTCGGGGAAAAGAATGGCAGCCGTACTGCCAGGCGCCAGGAGCTTTCTCTCCCAGCAGTGACAGCGTGAGGCAGAGGGCCCATTTGGGGAGGCCTCTGCAGGGCTGCAGATGAGCGAAGCGGCACAGCGGGCCAGGAGGGTGCATGTCCGCCCCTGTCGTGCCGAGCTGTGCCGAGCTGTGTCGCGACCAAGGCCCCGACCTTCCCCTTTTGTTGTGCACTTGTCCGGCTGCGGGCGGGCGGCAGAGAGCATGGGCAGCCCGCGGCAAGCCCGTCCTTGTCCTTGTCCTTGTCCTTGTCCTTGTCCTTGTCCTTGTCCTTGTCCTTGTCCTTCTCCTTCTCCTTCTCCTTCTCCTTCTCCTTCTTCTCCTTCTTTCTCCTCCTTCTCCCCATCCTCCTGCTGGCGGGACGCAGGAGGTTGCTGGAGGGAGTGTCCGGCCACCGTCCGGCTCGGGCACAGGGCACAGCGGGCAGCGCGGCCTGGGGGACTCCACCGGCCCGCGGCCACCACCCACCGTGCTCACTGGGGTCCCTTGTGGTCCAACCCTGCCCGTTCCCACTGTTCCGGTTTGCCCAGAAACCTGGAGTCCCCTCCTCCGAACTGACCAGTAATTAAGTAGACCCAGTGAAGAGTAACCAGTGTATGGCTTCCCACATGCACAACTTATGTTGCTCTGATTTGGAGTTCTGACACAGAAGGGGCAACTTTCTTCCGGAAATATGCTCCATCTTTCCAGACTTTGAGATGTGGTGCAATCTTCATGCCAAGATATGTGATTTTTCAGGGTGTGTTTTTTAGACGAAAAGGTCCTGGTTAATCTTCCATTTACACTACTGGAAGCCTTTTGCTCTGATTGGAGCTACTATGATTTATAATGTGCCCTTGGATAGAGAGGAGCAAGACCACACACTTCATTTCTGCATGAGGTTCTGTGGCCAGAGTGCTGTGCAGATACAGCATGAGTTCACCCACAGGCTGGATGTAACATGCGCCTTTTATTTTTGTATGGCCACTAAACAATGTGCACCTTTTATTTCTTTAACTATGGCCACTAAACTATCTGAATGGTGATTAAAAACAAGTCTGAGTTTTGTGGGCAGGTTTGAAGATGGTTTTGTTCTTCAAGGCACCGCTACTCAATGATTGGGAATCCTAGAAGAAGTAATAATATCTGTCCTATATGTTAGTACTTACCTGGACATGGAATGAATTGCATGATGGTCACATGTACTTGACTGGCCAGAGAAAGCTGAAAGTCTGAGTCCATATCACAGTCTGGAACCTCTCTGTCCAGAGATTCAATGTATTTCTAGCCTGAAATTTTTCCCATGACAGCAGTCTTTCTTAAGGATAGGAGTAATGAAACTAATAACAAAATCCTTGTAAGTGATCGATTACATTGTGTATGCTGGGTTCTGGAAACTTGTCTGGGACTGTGAATCAGGTTCCTGAGAATGCCATTAATGCAGGATCTAGAAAAACGGTGGTACCATTTAATTATTAATTAATTAATTTAATAGTTTTAATTATTATTATATTAGAATTAATTTATTATTAATTATTTAATTTCTGCCTTTGAAAGAATGCTCTGAAGGTAAGGGCTAGAGATTTCTTAATGACACCAGAGCTTAATGCAATGACATTAACACACATGGGTGAGGAATGTCCTCACAGAGCTCTATTTGCCATTAGCTACAAAAGCACTGTCTGCAAGGCAAAGTAATATTTTTTTCAATGAAATAGTTACATCAACTAGCAAATGAAATGGGAGTTCCCAAACTTCTTCTAAGATATTGAGATGGAGCCTGGCTTCTGCTTTATGTAGATGGGCAGTTCACTTCCTTATTTGGTTAGCACAATGTCCCCAGCCATATATAAATTTTTGTGTTGCTGCCTCCCTGACCTGACTGCAGTTCTAACTGGCAGGAGTAGAATGCAGATGGCCTTCATCCTCTCAAACTTTTTGTGATACTTCTGCTGACAACAAGGTAGCAACAATAAAATTATAACCTTAGATATTTAAGTCTGCTACAGTGTGGAGAAAGAAATTCAACAAGATCAAAAAAATAAAAAATAACTTTCATTATAGCATTATGTTCATAAACAAAACTGAAACACATTAAAGACTTGCAAGACACAAAAATATTAATATTTACCTTTCAGAAGTTAGATCTATCATTGTTTTATTTTAATGGTTTGTAGTTGACAAAGGTTTACATTCTATCTCATATTTTAACATGTAAATATGGGCATGCTTAAGTAATAGCTTTTGTAGTATTCACAGAAATTGTTTTGTTTTGTTTAAAGTCCATGTACATCCATTTCATGTGAACAATATTTTTACTGTTTAGTGAAAGAACAATTTCAAAGCTACAAAGAACTGCCCAGCAGCCAGCTCTCAAGCTTGCTGACCTGGTAAGGAGGGCTTTAAACTAGCAATGATGTGGAGGGAGAAAATTACCAGAAGCCCTAGTGGAAGGGATGGAAAGAACTGGAGTGATGTGAAAGGACCTGGAGTGATGTGACAGAAAGGGATCACAGAATTAGGAAAACAAGGCTGAAGAAAGGCCACCTCTAGCACTTACATGGAAGCAAGGAAGTGTCTAAAAGGCATCATTATGGGGAAGTTCCTAAAATTCTTTCTGGGAAATCAACTTACGTTGCTCATGCTGGAGTGCCTCTCTAAAGCACCTGTGCAGTCATACACATAGCATGGGTAATAAACAAAATTAATTATAGATCTCTGTGCAGCTGCAGGACCTTAATATTCTTGGGATCATGGACATGTGGTAGGATGGCTGAAGTGTTGCAGTGGAGGAATACAAACTTCCTGGAGGCCAGGAAGATGACAAAGGGGAGATTTCCCTTCATGTGAGAGAGCAGCTGGAGAGCATAGAGCTTTTCCTGAGAGTGGGTGCTGAACAAAGTGAAAGCTTCTGAGTAAGGATTTAAAAACAGACTGGCATTAATGGCATTGTAGTGGGTGTCTGTTATGGGCAGACATACTAATGGCAAGGGAGAGGTTCCTTGTGGATGTGAAGGTTGACAAGAGTGTTGAATGCAGTGACCGTGAGATGTTGGAGATCAGACCCCGAGAAAAGGAAACTGGAGAAAAAAGCAAGATCATAGTACTGGATTTCAAGAGAGCAGACCGTGGCCTCTTTAGGGATCTGCTTGGTACAGTCCTGCAGGATAAGGGCTTGGGAAGAGAAGGGGACCAAGAAGGCTGCTTTATAGTCAAGAATCTCCTTGTCCAAGCCCAGTAGTAGTCTATCCTAGTGATGAACAATATGCTCCTGACAAAACTAAACAGAAAAATAAAAAATATGGAAAACTTCAGAAGGTGAAAGCAGCGGCAGGTAGCGTGGGAATAATGCAGAGATGCTGTCTAAACATACACAATCATGTCTAGGAAAGTCAAAGCCAAAGTGAGATTGAATCTGGCCAGGGATGTCAAAGGCAGCAAGGGATTTTGTTAGCACATAGATGACAAAATGAAGATGTGGGAAAATATGGGCATATTGATGAATGGGACAGAGGTCCTGATTACACAGGTACTTCATGTGTTCTTTGTCTCCCTCTTTATTAGGAAGATTGATCTTCAGGCCCCAGAGAACAAAGAAGACTGGAGCAAGGAAAACATACTTTTGGTGGAAGAGTATCACATCAGAGAATAGAACTAGACATACAAAAGCCCATGGACTATGATGGGATGCACTTACAAGCACTCAGGGAGCTGACTGTCATCAGTGAGGCCACTCTCAATATTCTTTGATTGGTTGTGGTAATTCTGAGCACTGGGGAAAACAGCAAAATTCACTCCTATCTTCAAGAAGGGCAAGCAAGAGGACCCAGGGAACTACAGGCCAGTCTTACTTTGAGCCTTGGAACAGTTATTGAGAAGCTAATCCTGGAAACGGTTTCCAGGCCCATGAAGGACAAGACAGTTGTCAGGAGTAGTCAGTATGGCTTCACCAAAGAAAAGTCATACTTGATCAACCTGACAACCTTCTACAGTAGAATGAGTGGTCTTGTAGATGAGGAGAAAGCAATGGATGTTTCTTTACCTGGATTCAGCAAGACTTTTGGTGCTGTCTCCCATAAGATCATTTCAGTGAACTACTTGAAAACAAAACTTAAAAGCAGATGGAGAGAAATTATTGGAAGTAATCTCATCTGCCACTACCACCATAGCATCCTGTGCAGATGCCTACAGCCTTAAGTGAGACTTTTCAAAGCAGCATAAGTGAGCTGACCATCTGCTGCCACATACAGTCCCTTGACTATTCTGCAACAATAACTGCTCATCGTGCTCAGCTTCACAGTGGAGGTGACAAATCATTCTCCTAAGAGCCAAAATGGGTGACATCTCTCCATATTATTGCACTAATGAAGAGAGAAGAGAAATTGAAATGCTGGAATGATCTTAAGGGATTTTAATCATACCAGTAAAACTGAAGTATGATGTTAAGATTGTACACTGTAATCTCTTCATTTTTATTGTGCTGCACTTTCAATACTGCTTTCAGTGTGCCATGATTGTTCAAAACAGAAAAAGATTTGTAAAATTATTGCACTTTGTTTAGACAAGCCAGTAAGGCAACTTTCACATTATGTAACACTGCACAGTAAGTACACCCTAAACAAAAGCATTCTCCCTCATAAGCATGTGTGAATATGTCTGCATATCTATGGCAATATCTGCAAACTTGGATACTTAAATTTAAGCTCCTGAGAAAGAAGCCTTTAAAAAGAAAGAAAGCCTTTTTTAAAAGTGCCTACCTCCTATTCCTTGACAAATATGAAAGTAAGGCTTTTAAGTGATGTAGGTAACTGAATATGATGTTCAGATGTTCAGATTCAGAATTTTGAGCATATTCAGGCAGGTAAAGGTGCAAATATGAAATTTGTAAATTTTTCTCGTGGATTGTCCAAATCTAAAGGTTTGTAAAAAAATCTAATTTTGGGTCACGATCACATGCCAGACATGCAATTAAGTCCTGCACTTAATCACTTGATGAAACAAGTTTCCTCAGGAGCAAGATGATCCTGCATCCTAGGTGGATTACAAATTCTTAAATACCAGTGTAGCAACTTGCATTCTTATGAAGTGCAGGATCACTCCACATTTTCATCTGGGTTTCCTGTTTCCTTTTCAAACTACAGGTACCTGATTTTATGTGTGCCATATTATCAGATCCAATGCAGATGCACATTGCCTTTCCTTCCTCAAAAAAGAGAAACAAAGACAGAAAATACACATACTCACTCTTCTTGAAAACTTTGAGTGATCAGTTCAGAGTCTAAGTTGAGAGCTACAACGATCTATCTAATAGGAAAAAACTGGGAACAGGGACTTTGATGGAATTTGAATAAGTTTATATGTTTCTCTTCAGGTTTATACACTTCCCCTTAGCACCTAATCTTTATCTACACAAATAAGAACATTTTAGTCAAACTGTATTTTCAATTAGCAAGTATTTGCCGGTTTTAGATATAGTTCTACCAGCTGACATGATTGGAATGAGCTGGCATAGAAATTTACATTAGTGATTGATAATTTTCTTCCTAACCGTTTTCTTTGGAACACTGAACAGGGAAACAAAAGACTGGCTTTGTTTCCTATGATTTATATGTGAAATTTACAGGGTGTGGAGAAACTACAGAAAAGTCTTGAAATTTCAAAATAAAGCAAATAGCATGTTGTGATATATTTTACAAATGATAATGTAAACCATACATAAACATAAGAATATTTTTAAAATATGTTACTTGAATGTGAACTTAAGAAACATTTAGAGTCAAACTGAGGGGACTATAAGAGGTATTTCTTTTGTATTGTTCAAATGTTTATTGTATTGAAAAACGACAGTAGACCGTATATAGCCTTTTTGGTGGGTAAAGCAACAAGAGACAATGTGTGGCTGTCCCTACTTAATTTTTATCAATCTCTTTCAGACATCCTATGCTTTCTTAATCAATTTTCTGCAAACATGAATATGAATCTTCTGCTTTTGTTGCCTAGCCTCCGGCATGCTGGTGAGAATCCAGTGAATACCTGTCCACGCAATGCTAAACATGCCAATCAGTGCTTAGTGAGTAATAATCATACTTTCCCTATCCAAAGACATTGGATGGCAAGCATTATATCCCTCCCATCTTAATCTGCGAAGCAGCAGGTTGTACAGTCTATTTCCTGTTCTTAAAAGTCCCCAAAACCTTTGCAATTCAATAATGCAAAATTTAGAAATGTATGTAAATGAAACTTATTAGTTGTTATAAATGAGATAGCCAATTCTTAATAATAATAATGATTTATTATGACGACAATTAGGAAATTTAATTCAGCCACAATAATCAATTTAACAATAACCAATTAATGCATCACCAAGCCCGGGAATCGGCGATGGGGTGTCTCCCAGAGATCAGCATAAAGCTAAGCCCTGGCAGTTCACCGAAAATGGAGGGGTTCGGGATGCACTCTTATACTGTTTCAAGTTAAATGATACAACGGGTTCATTTTAATTTTAAATGTCCTTCCTATAAAAATTCATGGCTTGCGGGAATAGCGTGAACATTGTATAGTCTTTTGTTGATTTTAGTGAAGGGTGGATCATCTCTCGGGGTCTCGTGGCGAGGTGTTCAGAATGTCTCCATCTGATCTTGGAATTCTTGTGTGGTGGCGATGTGGTACGATGTGTGGTTTCGGAGCACGGTTTGATATCTGGAATTGGCAGTCCGATAGTTGCCTGAGGGGTCTTCCTTTCAGAGGTGTCAGAGGTGTGGGGAACGTCTTGCCACGAGAAGCTGATTTCATCACCGGGGAGATGGCTGTTTAATCGCGTCCGGGCAGGGACGTGGTTGCTGGCTGGAGCGATTAGTCTTTTGTTTTCCGCGGAGGGCCCTCGGGGGCCCCTGGTGTTTGCATCTGTCTCAGGCTCCTGTTTCTAAATTCTAAATCTACACGAATTATTCTAATATATTTATTACATTAGTCCTAAGTGTTTACAACACTGTCTTTGTTTTCCAAGGGAAATAAAGCAGCTCACTAGATATATAGCATGGATTAGCATTATAACCTTGTGAAATCTTATTTTTAAATTCCTAATAGTTTATTTGCTGAAGTCACCCAAATGAAATCTACTTTTCTGAAACTTGTTAATATTTTGCCTCCACTCATTTCACTTCTGGCATTACAGATTTCTTTTAATTAACCCTTGCTCCTAATTCTGAATAAATTAATCATTAAAATCTGACAATGACACTGAGGTAAGGATGAATACTTGCATGAGGATATCTAAAAAGTGTGAAGCTGTATTTCTGTTGCTTTGCTGGATAAAACTGAAATGTATTTAAGTCCAGAAAGTCAACTCAATACAGTATCAAGGTAATTCAGTTATATAGTTAAAAATCTGTTATAAATGAGATAGTCGAATTTTAATAATAATAATGATTTATTATGACGACATTTATATAATTTAATTCAGCCACAATAATCAATTTAATAATACCCAATTAATGCATCACCGAGCCCGGGAATCGGTGGGGTGTCTCCCAGAGACCAGCATAAAGCTTGGATCCCAAAAATTCACCGAAGTCACACAGCCTGTGCTGCACTTTAAATACAGTTTTAGTTACAATGATGTAACCGGGTTCATTTTAATTTCAAATGTCCTTTTCTTTACATAGTTTAGTGTTTGCAAAAGTAGATTGAATGCAGGTATAGTTCTTAGTTGATTTTTGAAAAGGCAGAATTCCCCTCTAGATCTCGTGGTTTAGAGTTCTGAATGCCCTCATCCGGTCTTGCAGCTTGTGTGTGCGTGGACGTGCAGTTTCGGAGTACAGTCTGATTCTTAAAATTCTCAGTCCGATACCCGCCTGCAGGGATTTTCTTTTCAGGGGCTTCAGAAGTGTTGGAACCGCCTTGCTGCAAGGAGTTGATCTAATCGCTGAGCAGATGGCCGCTTTATCTTAGGATCGGGTGTGGACAATGCTTGTTGGCTTGGGTGATTAGAGCCCATTGTTCTGTAGAATCCGAGGTGCTTGGGGTGTAGGCTTGAACTTCATGCCTCTACATCTAAATTCTAAAATCTACACGAATTATTCCATATATTTATTACANTGAATTGGAGGGGAAGCTGATCATATCTTGGGATGATGGGGTCCAGGTGTCTTTTTTGTCCATGGGCTCCGTGTTCTCAGAAGTTAGTTTCTGTCCATGAATGTCAATGAGATGATACTTTAGATTTCCAGTAAAGTTTCTTTTGTGAGGTGGTGAGGCTTTCGTTGCCAGTGGGCAGACGTCAGCTCTGATGGTCCAGGAACATCTTCCTTTCAGAATCCATGAAGAGTTCCTCATCGCTGGAGAGCAGTCGTTGTTCTCGGAGATGGCTGTCTATTTACATCTGTATGTGAGCTGCTGCAGGTGGACAAAGCCTTTTCTGCTTGGTTAATTTTCTTTTTAGTGGCAAAGGGTTTTCGGGAAGATGGGTGTCCCTGCCCCTTCCTTTTCATTAACATGAGTTACTATATTCTATATGCTACAACTATTACAAATCATTCTATAATACTATATTCTACAGCTAACATGAATTATCCATTATATTTATCACAATCACTTTTAAAAAAATATTGGGATAAGATTTAGATCATTTGTAGTAGAAAAACTGAAGACCTGGTAATAGGGTACTTGATCCTCAGTGGCAGTGTATAAAAAATAGTGTTAATATGACATAGTTGTGTAAGCAGAGATCATTCATTCATGTTTATATAGATTTATACTAATTTGTTGTTGCTATAGTTTATATATCTTCTAAAAAAAAATCAGTAGGCAATATAAATATTTGAGTGTAAAAGTGTTTTAACAGAAGAAATGTAACTTCATACTTGTAACTCCATATTCAGCTGATAGGAGATTGCTCCCATTTTTCATGAAAAATTTGAATACCCATTTTATGCCAGTCCCATTTTTCATGAAAAATGTATGTAAATGAAATTTTTCATGAAAAATTTGAATACTCAGTGTTGTAAATAATCAAGAATAATTTGTGTTTCACGTTTATTTGTTTTATATGATACTGGATTATAAAACTGTGTAACTAAAGAACTCANAAGTTCACTTTGTTATTATTTGCTCTGGATGTTTTGGATTTTGCACACAAACTGTATATATGGACATGGGATGTCCCACATGTATTTCCCCCTGCCCCTCTCCTGAGCCCAAAATTCCCTGGTCTGCCCCAATCCCTCCCCCTGGCCTGCCCACTGGCTGGGGTCACTCTCCATCCCCCACCCCTGTTCCCCCAGGGACAAAACTGGGAGGCTGCCATGCGGTCTTCCTTTTTCGTCACTTCCTGCCATCCTGTGGCCAGCTCTGTTCCCGGGCTTGGCACCACATTAAAGACCTGGGATGGCCCCCAGGAAAGGAGAAAGAGGTGGTTTGGATTTTTTATCTCAGTTCTATATTGAAGTCCAGTACCCAGGGGTACTGAGCTAGCCAGTATTGGACCCCTGAAAGCAGCAGGACTTACGATATCAGTTCTTTGTGGAAAGATACAAGTGATGGCAAATGTCAAGACTTTTAGAGACTTGGTTTGAATAATGTTACATTTGTCTGATGGAAAGCCTGCTTCTGAGACTGGGGTAAAAGTTATTGTGAGACATGCCATTTGTGCTGTAATAATATCCCCAATATAGTTATAACACTGTAAATACTTTGAAACAAGGAGGAGTTTCCAGCAGAAAAAAATTTAAAAGATTTGCCTACACAGAGAAAGATAAATATCAATTTTCCCTCTTTACCTGGCCTTTATAAAAGGTTGCCATTAAAGGGAAATGTGCACAACTTGTGCATATCAATGCCTGCCCACAGAAGCAGTAATTGAAATCACAGATGAGGAAAACTTTACGGTGTGCAAGCTTAAAATGGGGGTCTCCACCCCCTGCTCCCCTTATGTAGCCTTCAGCTGGCTGCCAAGGTGGGAAGGAAAAGGGCATAAAAGGGGCTTTGCTCTGCTTTCCTGGAGGCTGTCATCTTACACAAGTTTTTTCTACTCTTTTGCATGTTACCCTCTGGAGTCACAAGGATGACTTAGATGCTTCTGCTTTCTGCCTTTGCTCTTCCATTTGAAAATATCAGAATATTTAGGTTGGCAGCACCACCTTTTGCAGTTTGATCTGGAAATACCCCAGTACTAATGCTCTATTTGAAACTGTCCAATCTCTAGACAAGTGATTGAACACGACTATTTTTATTAAAAAGGGAATAAAGGCAACAATAGATCTATAGCTTTCTTGTCTTGGTGTAGTGACCTGGGAGAATTCCAGAGGCTCTGAAACTAAAGGCAAATACCTCCAGACTCTTTTGCTTTTTCACTTGCTTTAATCCCAATATATGTCTGAAGAGCTTGACTTACAAGTTTTCAACATTTAAAATAAGCAATTTGGATAAACATTTGTCCAGAACATGGAGAATGGATATCAAAAAGGAAAATCAAAAGACAGTCAAGTTGTAGTACTTAGCAAGATACTATGAGGTAAAAAAGTCTTCAGTGACTTTTCACTGAAGCAGCCACAGAAGAAATTCCTGCAACATTTATCAAACCCAAAGGCAGGATGAAGAATAGGATAAAACATGCCTCTTTTTTCCTCCACTGAAATATGGAACTGGAAGATCTATGACCTCTTGCCCTGTCTGGTCAAAATGTAGCAGAGAGAACACAGCTGATACAGAGTAGAAGAAATCTGCACATCTTTCATGTTTCAAGTGTTCCTGGAGGCTCAAGGAAGAATTGTTGTAACCAGGATGCAAAGATGCTCATGAAAGCAAAGATAAATAGAAAATGATATGAAGTTGATATGCTTACCGTGTTTTCAGATCTACTGGTGAATTTAAGCACCTCTGATTAAAGCACTTTCATTCTGTGTCAATATAGTTGATGAACACAAATGTGCATTGACATTGCAATCCAAGTTGATACCTTTTATATTTCTGGCATGTCCCTCTCACCTATAGATGCACCTAAGCTCCCTCTGCCTGTCCTAGCCCTGCTTCTGGAAATAGGAAAGTACACAAGTATTGACACTGTCTGAAAGTAAGCCAGTAAGGGTCCAGATGTAGTTTACCAATTATCTTGGCATGGTGCCCAAGTGCCCTGAGTACTACAACTTTTAATAAATAAATGGTACCATTGTGTCAGGAATTTCCTAGGAAGATACTGACTTGGCTGACTCATTTCTATGTCTAAATTCACCCTTTACTGTCACACAGAGCTCTTCATGTTTCTATAGTCCCTACTGAATCCAGTACAATTCTTTTTTCATCCCTGTTGTTTGAAAAAACTGTTTATGATTAGAAAATTATAAGTATTTCAGCTTTTACTCTCATATTTATATATGTATGTATTCAATTTTTAATTTTAAATAGCCCTTTGTCAGATTTCTATTCTTCCCATAACATGAATTCTTCATTAACTGTATTATTCCAACAGCCCTTTTTTTTCCATTTCAGTTTAAGATACACTTTTGTGAATACAAATGACTAGAACTATGTTAAATATTGTACCCTGGCTCATACTGGTGTCTTGTGTAATGTAGAAGGCAGGATCACTTCTTTGCATTCAGTGAAAATTATGGAGACTGGACTTGTTTTTTCCTCTTTCTACTGCTGTGTCACACTGGCAAGCTTCCTGTCATCCTTTGATTGGCTGTTTTATTCTGTTTCATATTGCTTCTCTTTAGCTGACAAAAATCTACTTTTTAGGAAATGCTTTCATCAACAGTTACTTGTACTATGCTAATCCATTGCTGCAGCTCTATCTTACAGGTGTCAAGGTCAGGCTTTCTGTGTAGTTAGTCTTAAGCAGTAACTTAATTTAACAGTCAGCTAGAATCTCATACACCTTGTTCTCTCATTAATAACAACACTGTGCAGTATCAGTCCCTAAGACTGATGGGTAAGAAATGTCACTGATAAAATTGCATCTTGGGGTCTTCCTTTTCAGTGTGTGCACAATTTTAGCTTTCTGCTTAGTTTTTGATTTACCAAACTTCCAGTTCATATATTAGCACTCCTCCTGAGTTCCTTAAACAGTAAATTCTTGTGTGGTAAAGTACTGAATGATTTACCATAATCTGGAAATCTCTTGGAAACATGACACTTATTCTTATCTTACAAGAAAGTTATCTTGTTGAACGTAAGTTGTGTCAGTCTAGCCTAGTATGCATCTCTAATAAAGAAAACCCCATTACAGTTTAGCTCTCTTTCCACTGGCCTTCACAGCTTATTGTTCTCAACTTTGAAAATCTGTGCTAAGGGCTCCTGTAGGAGTGACCAAACTGAATGCAGCCACCTAGATCACCAATTCCTCCCCAAAAATTTTTCTGTAATTAGATATGCTGTCTCTAGTCCAAGTCCAGGTTCTCTCATCTTTCCACCACATATTTCCAAACTGGTTAAATCATTAAAAATGTCTGCTACTGAACTTGTATTTTCATGTTTAATTCTTCTAGTGTTTCAGCTAGTCCCTTTTTCCCTCCATCTCATTCTTCATTTCTTTCACCACAGTCCACAGCCCAAAATCTGCTGTTACTTTGAATATGATAATGGAAACACCATTCCTACTTTAATTCCTGATTAGCTACCCTGTTATTACCTCATGATCTTAATTTCTACTGAGATCTAAACTATCAATTTAGGAGATCCCCTTTTTCACCTTTAATCATCCTTCTCATCTCAGACTGTCTTGGTTTACCTTGTCCCTCTCTTGTATAGCAGATGAGTACATTATTAGTGTTTGATCAAAGGTAAAGCTTAGTTATACTAACTGATTATTTTTTTCTCCTAATCTACAAGATAGNAGAATAAGGAGGATACCTATCTATAATAACAAACTTGGCAGTAACAACTATGTTAATAAATGTATCTTCTTACAACTAAGAAGGACGGGGCATGTCACTCATTTTGCATCATAATTTAAAAATCTTTTCTTTCCCTTTGTATCCCTGTAACTCAGCATTGNAACCAATTCTATTTGTCCTTTTTAACCTGTCTGAGGTTTTCCTTTATTTTAGTAGGCCTGTAGCCCATTCCTAACAATCTTTTTCTCCTTACTTGTAAGTCTGTCTCTGGGTAGCAGTGGTGCTCATGTACTTCTGATTCTACTAAAAACCATAAGCTGTTCTTCCTAGTATATAAACCACTTTGTAGCCAGATTCTCAAAACTTCTGCCTGCTGTAAACTCAGTTTTGTGTGTCAAATATAACCCAAAGTGATTTGATTCAGCTGCTGCAGTCCAGTGTTACCTTATAGAAAAAGGTCTTTTATAAGGTATACATTGCTTTCCAAAATAATTGTATTAGCTCATTGTAGTGGGTTGACTTCAGCCAACACCTAAGCATCCACACCCTCACCATTCTGAATGGTCTAGAATATGCCTTTGGCCATTTTGTGTCGGCTGTGTTGGCTGTATCCCCTCCCAGCTTCTTGACTATCTCTTGCCCTACTCACTTGTGCATGCAGAGCATGAAAAAAAACCTTTGAAACTGTGCAAGGGCTGCTCAGCAATAGACAAAACACTGGTGTATTATGTCGGTCTAGACACAAAGGCAAAACAGCATCACATGGGCTCTTACGAAGAAAATTAACTCTATCCCAGCTAGAACCATTATATTCATTCAGTAACAGAGAAACCAATCAGCCATTACATTCAAAATTTGTGATCGTATTATGTTCACGACTTTTTAGAATTTCCATAGGCCAGATCTGTCTGTTATGTGANCCTGTAACTCAGCATTGTATATGCTGATTCATAAAAGTTTCCTGTGTTACGAGTTTTAATCTTGATTTCCCTTTGTGACATATAACGTTGTCCTTCTTTTTTCAAGGTTGCTACCCATACCTTGAAGGCCAAGGTTAGATAACCTTGCCATTGGGATGATCAGAATTATCAGTAAATTTCTGTGTTTCTCTGATGTTCAGGGCCCTGCACATGCTCCTGAATTGTGCAGGACCAAGAAAATTCACTATCGTTTTTCTACCTGAACCATTTCTGTAATGGTTAAAGAAATACCTTTGTTGTACTTATATTAATGAATCATAGAATCATTAATGTTGGAAAAGACCTTCAAGATCATCGATTCCAACCTTTGTCCAAACACTAAATGTCAATGTCAGTTAAACCATAGCACTAAGTGCCATGTCCAGTCATTTCTTGAGCACTTCCAGGGAGGTGCCTTCACCACCACTCTGGTCAGCCTGTTTCAATGCTTGGCAACCCTTTCACTAAAGAAATTCTTTGCAGTGAAATCTGGGAGAGGTTACGGAGCCACAAAGGTTGGAAAAGACCTTCAGGATCA
>VYZR01125633.1:14995-25259 GCA_013400675.1 Oxylabes madagascariensis
CACCAAAACTGACCATTTGTATAAAATGCAATTAGCGCAAGCACAGGCATTTGTTATATCAATCGTGTTAGTAAGAGCCAAGCCTGAAAGGGAATTAACAGACCTTTCACCACTGTCAATACCACAGAAAACAGCTGAAAATTGAGAAATTTTCTAAGTTGCTCAGAGGACAAAGTTGGAAAATAAAAGGGATGTCGTGAGATCCAACAGTCAGTCTCCACTTAGTGAACTGAAGCCCAGCTGGTTAGAAGCTGATGGGGTAAGTTGGGTTACACAAAATATAGCTTAGCTTTTACAGAATGAGTGGTTAGAACAAAAGTAAGTGGATACAAATTAGGGTTGGGTTTGGATTGATCGTGTCCTTGAACAGCAGCACTGGCAATCCAGGCACTGCACTCTTTTTTGAGACCAAACATGCATCCTGCAACAGTGGTATTTATTGGTTCAAGGAGAATCCTGCTCCTTGGCTGAGATTTTCCAGCCCTATAGAAAACTTGTTGCTTCTATGATATCCAGGGAGGATAGTACTTATGAAAATTAAAACTTGGAATACTGAAGATAAAGAAGTTCCTATTTCTGAGGCTTTCCTAAATAGTTGACAGTCTATATAGTTCCTGGACCCCACAACAGTCATGATATTCTGATTTTAAGTGCAGCTCAATACAGCATTATGAATACCTCTCTAGTTTTACATAAATATAATTACAAATAAAGTAAATTTAGGGGGATTTTTGTGAAGTTCTTCAGGACAAAATCATACACGGAAAAAATTACGCATTAAAAGAGCAAAATCTAGTTGTACACTATGGCTGTTGAGACTGTGCCATGATTAACTCCTTTTCTGTGTAATTACAGTAATTTGGATGTACAGCAATTAGCAATACCTGCTATAGTGTTTAGAAACATCAAGTATTCAAAGTTGGAAATCTCTCGGTGTTGCCACCGCTGGGTCATATTGGAAGCTTTGAAGATCTGTCGTGGACTAGCCAAAGAAATGCGTCTGAAAAGAGAGGAAATTGGAAAAAAAATAATGAGAAAACCTGGTGGGTTTTCCTTTTTTTACATATCTGAGTTTTAGTGCCAGTAGTGCATATTCTTTCTACTAGGGTTATGCTAGATTTCTCTGGAGATCAAACTGCCACTTGGATACTTGAAGTTCATTTTTAAAGTTTTATAATCTAATAAAAATAAAGGAATTAAAGCATCTGACAGCTGGATATGTCAAGATTTGAAAAATTTCCAACAGAAACCTTTACAGCTGTGCAAATTCAGCTGCTCCATGACTGCTTGATGAATTACAGAAATATGTTACTGGAGATTTAGAGAGATGGAATATCATTAAATAAGAAAATTACAATATTTTTAGAATTTCACATAAGAATAAAGTCATCTTTAAGGAGAGGTTTTTTTAAATCCCTCGAGAACAAAGGAAAACAATGATAAGATGATAGAATTTCATTATGAACTCCATCCTCTTGAGATTTAAATTCAGGGCAATGTTGAGGAGTTAGTCATAAATAACTCAAACTTTCAGAATTTGATGCCAGATTTCCTAATGTTTGTGAAAGAAGACTGTAGAGTCATTCCTTGGAGTGATAAATCAAACAGAGAAGAATTTATCATAAAATTCCCAAGACTGTTTTGTTCATGATGAAAACATCTGTAAATAACAAACCCACATCACTCAGGGAGGAAAAAAATCTATATGTAGTTTTAGTTTAAAATTCTTTACAGGTATTGGTGAACAATTCAAGGACACTGTAACTGATTTCTTTTTTAATAACCTCCATTATGTTGCAAATAAATTGATCAGTACAAATGGATGTGAAATTTTGAGCAAATGTGTCTTCAATGTACATTTAAAATTTTTCACACAAATCTTTTCTATAAATAGAAATCCTAATATTCTTACAGAGTGGCTATAATTGAAATCCAAGAGATTTTTTGTTTCTGGGCTCCATAAAAAAACCTACAAAACACAACAGAAAACATCCCAAACTATTGTAATCTCATTTCTATATACAGAAATCTATTAAAAATAAAAATCTAAAGTAACAACAATCAAGATACACCCTAAGGGTTTCCTGCTGCATGTTCTGTAAACCAGTAGGTATAAATGCTTCAAACCATGTGGGCTGGTTTGAGAAAGAAAAAAGAACTCTTAGAAATGACAGATAAAATTAACTCAAATTGTAAAGTACCTGGTCTGGGGTAGTCCAAAGATGGTACCAATACCAACCCGAGGTAGACAGTTAACCACTTTCTTCACTGTTGCTTGGTCAGGGAAGTTGAACATGACACCCACTGTGAGTACAAAAGTTGAAATACAGCACGATTTTACACATTTCGGGTATTCTCAACTAACACAATGCAACCCTAAGCTCAGGTGTTCAATAGATCAGACAAGTTTCCTTCAGGTTGTTGTAGATATATATTTTTTTCATTTCCAAAACTCTCTTTATCTATTACTAACAGGAATTTCAACAGAAGTTGTCGCTGTTGCACATTTTACAAGGTCTACATTTGTTTTCCTTTATGAATAGAAATTAAACCTATATGCACAGATTGACTGTCTGGAACTAATTAAAAAATGTATGTATTAACGGGTTCACACATTTACTGATTTACTTTCTTGATATTTTCTAGAAATAGTCTTCAAAATACTATCTTCGTATTTTGTCTGAAACATTTGAATGACACTTATGAAACAGCAACCTAAAAATCCAAATAACAATCTAATTATGGTATCACCAGTGGCCATTTATGACTTCAGAGAGTACAACAAGTGTTTATGCATATGATTAATATGCTGTTGGACAATATCATTACCAAAACAATGTTCTACACTTTAAATAAAGCACGAAGGCACAGCAGTCACTGAAGTAATCCAGTAGTGAAATTCTTTCATTTTGTTGTTCTTGGTGTGTACAACTAACAACTATCAACCCTCCAAAGAGGACACAAAAAATCCTTCATGCAAAACAGATCAGAGGTAGGACTGTCTTGAACAGGAGTCCTCAGAGAATGCTAAATAAACATGTGGATATAAATGAAAGTGANGACAATATCATTACCAAAACAATGTTCTACACTTTAAATAAAGCACGAAGGCACAGCAGTCACTGGAGTAATCCAGTAGTGAAATTCTTTCATTTTGTTGTTCTTGGTGTGTACGACTAACAACTATCAACCCTCCAAAGGGGACACAAAAAATCCTTCATGCAGATCAGAGGTAGGACTGTCTTGAACAGGAGTCCTCAGAGAATGCTAAATAAACATGTGGATATAAATGAAAGTGAGGCACTGACAATGCACAGTTCCATGTTTGATCATAGTTTATCATTGAAAAAAAGAATTGGAAGGAGAAACTAAATTACAAAAGAAAACTAACTTAAACACTGATACATTTATTCCAAGCCTTTCCTCTATCTATGCAAATCCACGTCAGAACACACATGACTAAACATCCAAACAGAATGCACATGTCTCCAAATCCACACTTGTCATTTCTTTAAGCTCACTGTACCTCTGTTTGCCATGAAAATCTCCAGCGCTGTATTTTGCAAGAGGTAACGTCGGGAAAAGATAGATCGGATCTCTGAGAAGAGCCATTTTCCATGGAGTCCTTCTGTGTATGCCAGAATCTAGGGAGAAACAGACAGAGAGGATGTTTAAAAGATGTTAGTTGGACAGGCAATACCTTGCAAAAGAGAAACTCTTTGACCCACAAACATGGATTCTACCAATTGCATGCAAAACCTGCAGCAAAATTAAAATACGCTCAAACATCAAATCATGCTATGAATCTCTAATGCATTTTTTTCTCCTTATTCAACTAGTCATGTCAAATATTTTAAACATTTGCTTGCATTTTTTCCTTTAAAGAAAACTGTCTATTTTTCATAACAGAGTTTCAAAAACATTATTAAATGTTCGGCACATCAACAGAGCACAAAACCATATTCTGAAATGCATTTCTAGTAGCATTAGATGTATCTGCACTCCCTTCAGCGTTGTAATAACAGGCCTGTAACAAATAAGCAAGAAAAAAATGGCTTAAAGGAAAATAAAATGTTCCTTAGGTTTATCGTTCAGGCAGCATTCATTAATTCTGGAACTAGAAAGGTTGGCTGTATAAGAGGTTAAGTATCATTTTGTCAGCTAAGGTTAAACACAAACCTGCAAATGAACTCAGCATAATCTCTCTATGGAGTAAGCGGCTGTCAAAGTAACTTGTTACAATTCCTGTCATCCCATCTGACAGACACAGATGCTTGGTCTGCCTTCACAATTCAAACTAATCCCATTTTCAGACCTCAGCCACTTTGTTTCTTTGTTGCTTCACTTTTTCCTTTTCGTTTCAAAGCTTAATTATGTAAGTGTTAAGGGACAGAGAGACTGGACACTTCTGTACCTCAGATTAACAAATTATAGGAGAAGGAAAATCTGAGATTTATCATTTTTACCAAACACAAAAGCACTTAATAGAAACCCATCACAGAAAAGGAGAATCAGATGCAAACCTTGTTAACATCACTCTTACCACAATTTCACTTGAGCAATATATTGTGTATAAAAACAAAAAAGTGAAACTCAAGTCCTTAACATAACAAAGACACTTAATGAAACCAATCATTTGTTTACAGGTTTTTAACAAAGGAGGATTTTGCCTCACATATAGTGTGTATTGACAAATAAAACCTGCATTTTTGTAGCACAGAGAGCAGATGCACCATTATAAAAGCACTACACAATACAGCATAAAATATTGCACCAGTTTTGTGAATTAAAAGCAAACAAGACCGGCAAACCAAAAGCTGATAGCACAGATCAGAACATACAAAGCAAATAATCTCCCACACCTTCTTTCTTTTTACTCAATCCCTCATCTTCACCTCAATATAAATGGCACAGTCAACTTCTCTCCCAGCAAACACACACACACATACAGAAAGAGAAGGAATAAAACTACATAATTATTCCAGTACAAAATTCTCAAAATGTGATAAAAGGACCAGAGATTGTCAGTGGTTGCTAAACATATCTGAAACTGGGGAACGAACAGACCTGGGCCACGCTGTCACTTGCCAGAGCACACCCATAACCCATCCACACTAATTGGCAGATTTGTGTAATTCAGTGGCGCCACTCAGAGCCACTGCAGTTGGCTTTTGTCACATACATATAACTATCCTCTAAGAATATAACAACAAAAGAGGCAACAAAGGAGACAAAGTTGCACTCGTGCTCGTGCACAGAAATCTCTTAGTACTTTTTGCTGGTATTCATCCATCTTACGATCTTGAAATTGGAGCTTCTAACTGCAACGATTGATTTTTTTTGAGACAGATAGCTATGTGGTAACCTCCACTTTTCTATAACAATTAAAACACTACAGCCAGTTTGTCCCCATCGGTCTGTGCGTGGCAAATTCGAAGACTGTGTGGATACTGTGAGTAAAGCCAGCACATTAAATGTAATTATTACTTTTACCCTGTGAAGTGAGCATTTTCCGTGCGAGTGGGAGTCCTGCGCGAGGCCCAGAGCTTGCTGCTTCCAACTTCCTCAAGACTGGAAGGAAAAGCACCAAGTTGAAAAGAGCAGAGGTGGCTGGCATTGCACACCTCGCAGAGCCACGATGGAGATCCTGAGTTCAGCGAGAGCGGCTTTCCAGCAGGACCTGGAGCACCGGAACACCAGCAGCCCCCGCTGCAACCATTCTCTGAGGCACTCATTAACAAAAGTGATCAGGAGACACAAGCAGCTGAGGCCGGGCTGAGCAAGGCCTTCATCCCGGGCTGGAACGAGGTCTGCCTGCTCTGCGGCCCCACTTCAAAGCCTCTGGAGTTCAATTAAAACTGGATTAGGTGGGAGCAGACCTTCTTTGGGACACCGCTCTCTGAAACTCTGGGCGCACTGACAGCACCCTGGATGGACAGAGGTCCAGCCCACCAGTGAACCGGTTGCCGTGGAAACCGCAGCATTGTCCCCTGCTCATCACTCCACCTAGGGCAGATGAAAGCTCCACCAGACAAACGTATTTCTTTCATGTGTATTGCTAAGTGCTCCTCATGGAAATCCAGCGCAACCTTTTATTCCCGAGAAAACATTAGTAGAAACTCCTAGCTGCAGAAACTGACTCGTTCTTCAAATCAAACTCAGCATTTTTACTGTGGCAAACAAAAAAATTTATTTTTTTAATCGCTTCTGACATCAGAATTAGAGCTTTCAAAAACTGTTTTTGCATTTGCCTCTTTTTAACCAATAAGCCACACAATACAGAGCATCCCTTCAAAATTTAAGAACATCTTCTTCATACTATTGTACAATGTTTTGAGGTTAAAACCAATTCATCTCTGCCTTTTGTCACCACCAGTTTTGGAACAAGTTGTGGAGCAGAGACTAATGAGAGTGTCTAATTTAATCTGCAGAAATAGTACTGCCTTCCCCACATGAGAAAGTATTTACAGAATTTCAGTTGATTCGACACATCAGACTGAAGTTCAATCTACTGCACATTTCATTTGTTTCAAAAGATACAGCACCTTACAGGAGAAAAGACAATTTATACTGTTTACCATTTCGTTTAAAAACACATAAACAAATGAGGCAATTGTAAAGTTCTACGGTTCCAAAAATCCCATCAGACAAACTGCTCTGTAATTAGACTTTGGCAACACCAGACGAACAGGCGTCATGACAACATTACTAAAAATACAAGATTACTTTCCCCTTGGCATGAAGTCCCTTCTTTTACTTCAAGTTATAGAGATGAAGGTCTAAACCTGCACTCACAGTTGCTATACTCATGCTGATGGCCCTGACACTGCATAGCTGCAGGACACTCCCCAAGAAATCAGTGAGTAAAGAACAACAAGATTCAAATTCTCATTGGAGAAGATTCTGAAATCAGAGTTGCATGAAAACACAGGTAGCACAGTGCTGACCGCAGATCAAGATCATACATAAATAAGTGCTCATGATTTACAGTCATATATCAGCTAATTTCCCAACATTAAAATGCTCATTTACTTGGAAGCTATCCTTCATTTTACAGTTTTTAATGCAAATGCCCCAACCTACCTTTACTTCAAAGCCCTCCTTGAATGTTGATCATAAACTATGTCTATTGTAAAAGACTTCATGGAATAGTAAAAGAACACCCCATCACTACAGCTGCCTCCTGAATTAGAAAAGTAATATTTCACTGAAGACTAAAAGAACAACTTTGCTTTACCTGTTAAGCAAGCAAATCAGCTATCGTATATTTTATTTTATTTCAGAGAAAAGTACTATTGATCTTGAAAATGTGAATAGGCTAGAAGTAATTAAGTCTGCAAATGGGTTATAGAACTGAAACAGTAATTGAATAATTTTATTACTTTAATATGCCAGCCAACTTAACTGCCATGAGCAAAATAAAAGCTAAATAGCTTATTCAAAAAGCTGATGCACATTTGTTTAATTTTAAACAAGTTATAATATAAGAGAAAGAAAAAAAAAGCCAACAAAGCACTGACTAAAAATATAGAGCATTTAATTTACATGCTAATTTGATTACAGTTGAGAGATAAAATTTACAAATACATTCTAGCAACATTCCAGGTCATTTGGGGTCATTTTTACTCAGGAAGGCAAAATTACTCAGAGCATTTTGTAGCACTCAGAAGCTACAAAATCTGACACCCAGCTCACAAGAAACCTGGATTTCTACCTTAACCTCAGCCTTGCAACTGAGGATCCTTGGGTTCTACTGTCCAGGTGTTATTTAGTTCCTGGCTGCAGGATTCACAGTGAAAGGGTCTTGTGCTGCTCTTTGTTTAAATACGTCTAAGTACAACCGAATTAACAGGGAATTTGATCAGACTATTCATAAACTTAAATATCAACACGCTCTCCAATAAATCACAGTTGTTTATCGGTTTATTTTAGATTTCTCAAAGAAACAACAAATAAGATGTTTGCTTTAAATTGCAAATATTTACAAAATCAGCCACAGAAATCCACAGGCAATGAGCAGCAGCAGCCTCCCAAACAGTCCCCCTGTGAGCATGCACAGTCTGTTACACAATCCTGTTCAGCATTTTCATGGGTGACAAACTCAATTAAACATATTCATTACTTTAATGTTCCACTAGACAGTTTTACCCGGCATAAAAAAAAAAATAAAATAAATAAATAAATACTCGGTGACCTCTGTATTGATCAGAGCAAAATGGCTTATGCCTGGGTGTGGGTGGTGAAGGGATTGGGGAGGGGGTGGTAAAGGACTCTTATGTTTTCTCTTCCAATTACTGAAGGAGATGATAAAACCACAGCAAATGATGTATCAGCTCATTTTATCTTATCGCTTTGGGGCTAGGTGACAATGAAGTTCATATTTCACTGGTTCCCATTGAAGATTGTGAAAATTACTTGCCCTTATGACCTGAAATTTCACTGGAAGACAGAAATTTCTCTTCTGCAAAGTAATGCAATTTTTCAGGTGTCAACCTTTAGCCCAGCTTTAAAAATTAATTTCATTTATATTAACCAATGATATTGATATTTTCACAGAATGCTCTTTGATACATGAACCACAGACTAGCAAATTGATGTGCTCGAGAAGGATAGAATTATTTTATTTGAAGCTGCTGGGGACAGACAGATTTACCACAAACTGAAATTCCTATTTCACATTATGCTGTTTATATTAGCCTCAAATACCTTAAGGCCTCTGGACCTGTAAATAGTTTAATCTTTTGTTAGGATTTAGTTCTGTTTCTAGATCCATTCAGTTTTGAAATAATTTCTCTCTACGTAATGAACAAACAAAAACACCATGTGCTTGGAAATAATAGGAATAATAAGAATAAAGTTTAACTGTCACAGACCACAGATCAGTACATATATGATGGCATGAAAAATACTTCCCAGATTATTAAAATAGAGGAATGCACACATATATATTCTCCCTTTATCCTGTCACAAGCTATATTTCAGTATGAAAAAAGCACACAATGCAGATTTTCTGAAAGTTGTCTTCTGCCAACTACAGGTAACCTTCCTGATTATCTCAATCTATCTTGGAAATAAAATTACTGAGGGAGCCTGTATTTCAGAACTTTTCTGGTTTGACTATGTGGTTCTAAACACCTCACATAGACTAAAAAATCTGCATACAGTGTTAGCAAATTTCGTACCAATTCTCTTACTCCCTTCAACTGGGTCTCATAAACAATTTTTTTTCCTTCTTGATTAACCCTGCTGGCTTTTAGAGAGCAGGGGTTCATTACCACTATCAGAAAACATTTAATTAACCCAAAGAACAGAAACATCTGATTGCTAAAGACAGTTATGCAAGGTAAATTACGCGGCCTCAGATAGTGGAAGTTCAAAAAGAAGAAAATTATAGGTTTTATATAGGTTTGGGTGACTGTCCAAGCCCTGGAAGATTATGGACATAAAGTTACATCTATGTTTGGAAAATATGACAGCAGGCTTATTTACGATAAAAAGGAGTGAAAATTGCAGGAATTCACAGATTCTTGTAGAAGTAGGCTGATATCTTGATTTTGTTACATTCTGATTAAAGAGCTACTTGGATCTGCTCCTCAAGAGGTAGATACAAAAGGCTCATACAGATTTTTACATCACCTGGAGAAGGGCAACATTTTTTCCTCTACCAGGATTACCACCTGTTTATGCTATTTGCTACAGCATTGACGTTCATACATATACAGACTTCACATACCTGGCATGTAAAACGATACAGACAACAAATCATAACCAAGAATCTTTCAATCATTTAGAAATAACTCAGCATAGTCTTTGTGGACTGCATTAAATCATACAACTTCATGATTTCATNGAAGCTTTAGATGTTCCAAATTTTCACTCTGCAAAAACCAATCAATTAATTAGTCTTCCCATCTCCTTGTGAGCTAACAAAAAAGGAAATGCAAATTCAGATTGAATTCATTATGGCAATTTTTTATTATTGGAAAGGAGGTTATAAATAAAAACGATTCTAAATCTTTACTTCAAAAGTTTTTAACACACTCCATAGAATCTGGTATTCCCATTAAGAAAAAGAAATAAATATATGTTTTTGAGGTGATAAGTATGACCATGATCCATATTTTGAAAATATAAATCGTACAGGAAGTTTCCTAGTAGAAGTACGACAACATAGGACTAGTGGCTCAAAACCATGCCATGATGTTGTAACGCTACTGCAATTAAAAAAGAAAAGGATTTCGAAACAAGCCCTAAAAAGCTTTCC